>VZRL01005372.1:0-33341 GCA_013397895.1 Origma solitaria | reverse complement strand
GGTCCCCCTCCGGTGTCACCTGCCCCGCTGTCACCCTGGACTGCCGGCGAGTCCTGCCAGGGTGGCTGAGCCGGTGCGGGACCCGCGTATGGATGGCTCGGTCAGGTGCAGCCGCGGGGG
Source organism: Origma solitaria (assembly GCA_013397895.1). Classification (NCBI taxonomy): domain Eukaryota; kingdom Metazoa; phylum Chordata; class Aves; order Passeriformes; family Acanthizidae; genus Origma; species Origma solitaria. The sequence continues at coordinate 33,221 of VZRL01005372.1, read as the reverse complement.
CACGGCGTGGTCCCGTGTGTCCTGACCGGCAACCCTTGCTGGTTGTTCCCCCGTCCCTTCCTCCCGCCTGCAGAGCAGGAGCACCGCACCGAAGGTGTCCCGGCTGGCTAGTGCCGGCCCAGCTCGGGAGCGCTCCCGTCGGGAGCTCCTTGGCCGGAGGAGGGCTGGCACGGCCCCGGCCGGCTGAAGAGCATCCTCCCTCCTGTGGGGTGGCAATGGTGTTTGCACAGACAGCCCGTCTGCGACGTCAGGTGCATCTCACTGCTTGCAGATAGTTGACTGTGCAGTTGATCAGCTTTATCTACCCAAACATAAAAAATCATCTTGGTTTTATAAACTACACATTGTCATGAAGTTTTGTAAGTAGTTCTGCATACAAGCAGATATAAGAAAAGGATGGTGATGATGGATTAAACATTTTAAAAAGGGCCTAGGTCAAATCACTATTGCAGAATTTGTTGCATCTGGTCTTTATTTTGCATCAGCAGCCAGGTGTGTATGTGTGGTGGAACAGTTAGCTCCTGTAGGGTTCCATTCTGTAGTTCAAGACTGATGGTCATGCATGAGGGTGATACAGTTGTGAAGGCCTTGGCTTACTCCTGAAAGTGCAGTAATCCCAGGTCCCTGGCCAGCCAAATACAGAAGTGACTTTGGTAGCAGTGCAAAAAATCCTGTGTGAAACCATGAAGACAGCTTGCTCGCCTGGAGTCTGAGAATGTGCTTACCAATGATTTTTCCATCAATATTACCTCTCTTTACTAGTGTATCATCTTAGCTTTCTGACCTACCTGTTTATTTTTTTCTCAGTTTTAATGAAGAATTTTAAATTGGGGTGAGAGTGGTATGTTCATCCCATGAGCTGGTAAGACTGTGCAACAGGTTCTGTGTATAGGTGTGAGTCTAGGCTGCCAGCTGATTCTGAAACACAAGTTCCTGCTATAAGTAGCTGGCTAGTCTCCGAGGTTCTTGTATGTTTATTTTTATCTGTTCTTGTTCTGAATCTTCTGAAAAAGTGTGTTTTCATTGCTTCCTTTGAAAGATTAACGTGATGTATTCTAAAATTGCTCTCACAAAGCTTGTCCTTCTTTTCTGTCTACATTTTTGCATTCTCAGTGTAGTTGCTCTTGTTCTAGTTATGCTCACTGGCACTGCTATAAACCCTCTTCCATTGGTGTTTATGCAATCTAATGTTTGCACACTCTAACTCTTCTATTCATTCCTGATTAAATGAAAGCTTAAATCTTCTCTCAATTCTTTCCAGCCCCATACTCACTTTATTGCTCTTTGATCTCTTTTCTGCATGATAAAACTTAACATGTATTTGGCTGCATGACTTTCTTGCTAGCTTGTCTAATTTTTTTTGTAATGTTTGTTCTCCAGAGACATTTATCTAAATCTGTGCTTGAAACATAGCAAACAGCAGAACTAAATTGATCGAGATTTCACCAATGTAGAAATTTATCTCCAAAGTTTGCATATTTATTTTATAAGATAATTAAAGATTCTAGGTTTCAGGATATGATAATCTCAAGACTGTCATTCCACCTATTTTTACAGGTTGGGAATATTCTCTCTTCCATTAAAAAGGAAGGTAGTGGTGACTGCAGTATGTCATGTTTTTTAGGCAAGTAGCGAGGTAGTGTGGTACAGATATGAAGAACGTATTCATTAAGAAAATTATTTCTTATTACTTCTGTTGCAACATTGCAAGGATGACACTATCTTTTTTAGTTCTTTTATTCCCTGAACAAAAATGCCTTAACATTTTAAACCTTTAAGTGTTTGGGTTTTGTTTGGTTTTTTTGTTTCATTTTACGACTTCCTTCTTTTGAGATTCTAATACTAAATTCTTGTTTCCTCTTCATCAGGTAAAGATGTATCCACTATATAATATTTCAAGTGGGTAATTTTCCCAATATTCTTAGCAACTTATTTCAGGATGTTCTAGACTAGTGTTCTTAATTTAAAAAACCCCAAACCCAGCAATAGTAGACAGATAATTGAACAATGTATTTGAAATTAAACTACAGGTAAAGTTGATACTTATGCAGAGTATCCTCTCCTTTCCTGAGACATCTGGGTTTTCAGTCTGTCTATACAGTAAAATTGTGCATGTATGTAAGCAAAAATTTACTTCTTCCTATGTGAATCCAGCACAATCTTTTTTTGTTTCTTACTTTTTTATTGCTCTTTGATATCTTACTTTTGTTGCATTTTAAATTTATAAACAAGTGTATTGGCATTATGAAATGCACTTGCAGTATTGCAGAATACTAGAACCTGATAGTTAAAAAGCTCAGAGAACCTTAAACCTTTCCATGGCCCTCCAGCAAACCCCCCTGCAAACAGATAAGCCTGGGCCCAAGGGTCAACAAATTCTTGCTTTGTCTGATCTGTTAAGTTATCGAGTTGCAGAGAAGATTTAGCTTTTACTAAAAGCTCTGTTTCGCTGTTTGCTGCATTCTCTTAAATAGAAATGATGCATAAATTGATAACTGTGCAGCCCTAGGTTTAAATCCTTGTAAAAGGTCCTAGCTGGAAGCCTTTCACTTGAGAGTTGTAATTAGTCTGGCTTGCAGAACAGAGTGGTGGGAAGAGTTATTAAATATTTTGCATTATATTTCAAGTTGAACAGGCTTTAGATTTCAGTCCAAGTTCTCAGTTGTTGTAAGTGGATTTGAGAAACTGATGCTGAGGTTAGACAGGCATAGGACCATCACTGACAAGCGCTGTGGCTAAATAGCCACAAATGTTTCCAGCTCCAGAACATTTAAAATGGAAAAGGCTTCTCGTTTTCACCTGTACTGAGATTGGTGTGTCTAGCACTATCACAGTTCTCTTCTGATTTAGGCATTCAGTATTCTTTCAGGTTCTGTACCTGATAAATACAATGTCCGTTCTAGAGAACGTGGGGGAAATTGCTGGCAGACTCAATCACTGCTCCATTTTTTCCCTCCTTCCCTTTAAACTGCAAGGAAGTGCTTTCCTCAGGTGGCTCCTAAAGTCAAGCAGCAGTACCAAATGCAGTGACAGAGCTCCTCAACAATATCTGGTTGTGGATGATAACTCTGTTATTATTTATAGCTTGTGTGTCAGTTAAGTGCCAGCCACAGTGTCATGGCAGGAGCTTGGGTGGCACCACCTTCTTATTTATCTGCAAAATGATAAGGGCTTCAGTGGGGGCTTAGATTATCTTCTTCAAACCCCAAAAGCCAACTGTCGTCAGCAGGGTTTTGAGGCTGGAGCAAGAAGGAAGGAATGGAAGTCCTTAACGAGGGACGGCTGTTGTAGTTTCAGCAGCATGAAACTCTGTTTGACAGACATGTAACAGATGCATACAGATATTAAACAATGAAGCTTTTTGCAAAATTGTCTCTAAATACACTGAAGTGGCATTTCATTAGAGTTGATATACAATTAAACCCCAGTGCAGATATTTTGGCGAGTCAATTGAAAAAATATCATTAGACTTATCACTTTGTAAATCAATTTATTTTCTTACAAGATATGGTGTTCTTCCTTCTCTAAAGACTATTTATTTTAATTCTGCCCTTGAAATAGTTGTTATTCTGAAAATGGAGAAACTACTCCATTGCCAAAGATGGCATTCTTTTGCACACATCTCCCCTGGTGAAAGAAGTAAGTGCTCCCACCCGTCCCTCTGAGCTTCCTGGCTTCTTGCTGTCAGTTTTGCTGGATGAAGTGAGTTTTGCAGGTTTTCGTGATCCAAGAAGAAGGGAATTGAAGTCCTGCCTGTCACGTGTGAATTTGAAGGCTTCCTACCCATAGCCTTATTCAGCTGCTGAAGCTGGGGTGTTTCAGAAACATCAACTTAAAGCATATGCCATTTAGATTTTACAGAAGGAAATACAGACTGACTACAAAGGGACATTGTCTGCTGTATGGGAAAAGCTGTGCTGTTGGTATGAGGGCCATTTTCTTGTAAGTAAATTGAGCAGGATGCTGTGGACTGATTTTTGATCTTGGAAGTCAGGAAAAAGTAGCTGATGATTCCCTGGAGAATTCATTCAAGGATGAGTTTGAGTCTCTATTTCACGCAAAGTGGGGTAATGAAACCCCAGTTTGTTCCATGAAGTAAATAATAGAAAAAAAAATCAAGAGCAAACCTGGAAACTTTTATATTAGGGATATACAATTTGGCACCTGGCTGTAAGTCTTCCTCCTTATCTCCCCACCAGCATCCTTCAATTCTTGTACTACAGTAGTCTCAGAGGAGATGTGACCTCACTACATCTCATGTAACCTGATTCCTTTGGGTTCAGCTGATGTGGAGCCATGAGCTGGATCACCCTCACTGACTAGATGGTTATGGTGTTTGCAGAGCCCTAACTATGGAACGAGCAAGCTCAGGTCATAAACCCGTGTTAGAGCAGCTGAAGGCGGTAGGAATTAGGGACACGCTGGGATGTGAAGTGTTTCTTTCCACTGGCCTGCTGCTGAGCAAGTGATTCCCAGCTGGGCTGGCTCTGCTCTGCCTCTGTCAGGGGGCAGCTGTTTCCCTCTCTCCCATCTTGCCTGCACTGTCATGAGCAGAGGGAGACTGGAGAAACAGATTTTAACAGCTTGGCTGAATAAGGTAAAAATTGTTCCTAGACTGAGCACTGTATTTTGTTTGTATTGGGAGTTGAAGATGCAGCAAATGTGGCCATTTATTGCATTGTTCATTTCTCTGAATTGGAAAAGGCCCAAATCCTTTAAAGCTTTTGGTTTGAGACTTCCAAATTGACCTTGCCATACACTGTGCGCTTTTGTCTTTTTGTAGATGCTAAATACTTGAAATTTAAAAAAAAAACCCAAAAAACAAACCCCAAAACCCCAAACAAACAAAACCAACCAAACAAAAACCACACCACTTACACCCCTCCCCCCCCAAAAAAAGCCAAACAAAAAACCCCTGACCTGTGTGAATAATGGATTCCAATCCCATGTGTCCTTAGGTGCAGAGTTTGCTACTTAGCCTTCGAAGAGTTTTTGTACATTTTCAGGCTGCTTAGACCTTTTCCACCAAATTTTTGATGGTACACTTTGGACTGCATGTGGCTAAACCCACCAATTGTTCAGGAAAAGGTGTTTTCCTCTTGTGGTGGCAGGCTGTGTGCCAGAATGGAGGGTAACAAGATATTTCCTACCTTCTGGTGTTTGCCATACCAGTGCCCTGCATTAGAATTGAGCAGTTGTTAATGGAGATATAGCAGGGGATTTGTTTTGGACCTGTCAGTCAAAGTGGAAGAGCTTAGAGTTGAGGGCAGACCATCGGTCCCAGGAGATATGGGATCCATATAGACTTAAAACCAGCTCTGGCATTTTTATTGTTTTTCTTTGTTGTTTTGGGCTTTGCTGGTACCTACTTTGTCATGTAACATCATGCCAATTGAAATATTTGCCCAGTAAGTTGAAACTCTTGCGTTAAAAGACTTTACTCTGCGAAATGTCCCAAAGGTAAGAGGTCAAACACACCCTGCTGCTCAGTGCTTGCCATTGGCTGGGTTTCAATGAATTGCAAGCTCAGCATGGGGATTTTTTTTATCACTTCTGAGATATTGATTCATTTTGCACACTGTATGAGGACCCTAGACCTTCATTTTTGGCTTCTTCTCTGGGTATTAAAAGGGCCTGAAGTATACATCTACTTTATTGGCATCTAATTTGCTTGAGAAATCTTACTTTTTGTAAGCATAGCTAGAAACTTAATCTGCTGTAATTAATTTAAAAGGTACATGGAGCTCTTGTAAGTGTATGATTTGAACAGCATTCTAGTTATGTATTTACATTATTTACCATCGTAGTCTGGCTCTACATACTTACTCCCCTACTTCCCCGCAACTGTTGGTTTTTAGTTAGGATGTATGTTGTGGTTTGACCCTGGCCAAATGCCAGGCACCTGCAACATTGCTGATGTTCTGGGCTAAGCAAAACAACCACAATATATACATTTCAAATTCCCATCACTAAGTTCAGTTGGGAGTGCACTATAAATCTAGCTCAGAAGGAGCTCAGCCTGCTCTTACTCCTGATTGTGATTTTTGCCTAATGGATGCTTCAGCCATTGAAATATGTTTGTAGCCTAAGTGGGTTTTGTGCCATATCCTTAATTCATGGATATTAGTCTGTTCAAATTTCTACTTGTGAAATTGAACTCTTAGATCAGCCTTTGCAAGCTGAAGGCAGATACCAACACTTAAATTTGGTGTTCCTCATGTCCTGTCCTACATTTCTTTCCCAGCTAGAGCCTTGTGCTTCTGGATGCCAAGCAACTGGCTCAGGGTTAATTACTTTTGTGGGATATTGATTTCTGTAAATTTCCCTTTTAAACACAATTGTGTGGTGTCAGGGCTTTTAACGTACAGGTTCTGTTGACTCTTCTTGAACAGAAATTTGTGTAAACTGTTACCAAATAGCTGAATTTGATTAAATTGCATAAAACAAACAGAGCCTGTAATCTTGAGGGAAGAGCTTGTTCTTGTGTCCTTCCTCTGTGTCCTGACGATGTGAAATTGTTTAAATAACCTCACAAACAGTTAATAAGGTCATGATATAGATGGGGGAATTTAGTAGTAATGTTAATAAGATAACTACCACAAAGTTTGACTGCTGTTAATTTAGTATTGTCTAATAGATATTTGAGATGCAACATTCAAATACCTGATTCTATAGTTCACACTCTCTTACTAGTTGCCTGAATATATTATTAAAAAATAAAAAAAAGGAAAAAAAGGGAATGGGGGGGGTCAAAAAAACCCAAACCAAAACAAACCCAAACTGCCAGTTCCCTGCCCCCCCTCCAGTAAAAAAACCCCACCACCCAAACCCCCACCAATGTGGTTAGTACAGGCTATATCTGATGGAATACTTGCAAAACAGTGCTTGGTTACCATTTACTGTCTGGCTTGGGGAAGGTAAAATAGGCAGCTGTGTGTGTATCTGTTGGTTGAGTCTACACAATACCTCTCAATACCAATCTTTGAGAAGATAGATAATAACAGATATTGATCTGTTGCACAGCTCTCTCTTCTTGACTAGGAAATGTGACTACTCACATTTCTGTGTGACAAATAAGTATGTCATTCTAGCCTTAAAAACATAGCTAATTTTCTTTTCCAAATGCACTGAAAGAAGTAGCATGTTTTCTAAGTTGTTTACAAGATGATGTTTATTGGTAGCTCAAGGTCATTTGAAAAAAATACAATTAATGACAATGGAAAAATCATCACTTCAGGTCCACTGTATTAACCAGACCTATATTTATCTGAGTGTATATTCCTTGACCTTATGACAACTGTTTTGGTTTTTTTAAGTGATGTGCATAGAAGTGACAGTTTTTAAAAGAGTTAAACAACTCTGAGTGTTGTAATTCAGCGTTCTTTCAGTATATAGTGAACATTAAGATCATTTACTTTTGTCACTCAGCCAATTTTTTTTTCCCAGTATGTAATGTTAGACTGTTAGATTAGCTGTTCCTTTTTTTTTTCCTAAGTAATAAAATAATTCTTCTTTGGGCATATTCCAAAGGTGTGGTATGTGGCAACACTCATTATAAAGCAGGTCTGTGTAACTGCTGAGTCAAGGTGCAATTAGAATTTTTTTAAGCCCTCATGATAATGACAAAGGTGTAATAATGATTGCGGCCACATCCATAAGCTAATGAGTAGATTCTTCGCATGGAGCTGGATTTGTGTTCAGAAAGGCTTCTACTTAAGCCTGGCTAGTTTTTCCAATCATGTATAGCACTTAGTATCTTGCTGAACAAATGTTGCATTGACCAAAACTTTTTCAACTCCAGAAAGGGAAACAAACTAAGAAAATATTTTGATCAAAACAGTTTTCTGTGAATGGCCTCATTCCATTAATCAAAAACTTGGAGAGCTAAGTAACAGTTTTATGACAAAAAAAATGTGTCTCTGTGGCATGATGAGAACCTCCAAAAATGTTTCCTGACATATCTACAGATGACACTGTCCCTGACCACCTCTGTCCTTCCAGAAACCTGGTGTTTGTTTGATGGTTTGCCTTCTTTTGACTTTAAGAAATCCTGCTACTAGTATTTTTAGGCAAAAAATGTATTCAGTTAAGGAGAAAAATTAAGATAGGATCTTTATATAGCTTGTTTGGGACTGCAGAGAACTCAAGTAGCGGAGCTGAGAGCATGAGCTCAGCTATCTTGACGGTGATAAATCAGATGTGTGCTTATCGTTAAGACGTTTAAAAGCAGTAAATTCCTTTCTGCAGAAAGCTCATGAGTCTTACACAGAGCCCTGAGAGCTGATAAACAAAACTTGTTAGGACTGTGTTTGACTAGAAGCCTCAGCTTTGAAGGACCCATCAGAGAAATTATTCTATCCACACCTGGGCTATTTGGATCATTTCTAGTCAGAAACTTGCTTCTTCGTGTCTCGGGTGAAGATGCAACCTTTTAAATAAAGGTTCAATATATTCTAGCATTTAATGACTAAGACTAACATAGTAAAGCATGGGTTTGCAAGGTCTGATCACCTAATTATTTCAGAAGTCTGTATGTTTCATGACGTTTTATGTGGATTAAGGGAGCAATGAAGGTTATTCTGCCATGTTTATATGTAAATTTTGGAGTAACAGGTGTGAAAAGTTAATGCAGTTCAGCAGTAGATATCTTTTGCTTGGATCTAGAAGTGAGAAAGAATACACATTCAACAGTGTTGTTTTATTTTTTCTGTTTGTTATATAAGCCATATTTAATTTTTTACTTCTGTGGTGTGAGCAGTGGTTGGTCCCAGAACTTGTCTTGAAATCAGTGGAAGACCAAAAAAATTTAGATGTTATCATGAGGAACCAAAGCATGTAAGCACAGAGCAAATAGAACAACTGACACAACATGAGACCTGAGCCCTGGTAAGCTGTTGATTAGCAGCCCTCTTAGCTCTTCTGTAAGATTTTTGTGTTTTAAACACACTTTACTTGAACATCATGGTGCAGATTTTATAGCTGTAATTACATATTGGTTGGCACTGACCTGATGAACACCATATTGAGGCTAAAGTAAATTTTAGACTGGCTTATATTGAAATAGACTTTGTGTCAAGGAGGCAGTTACTGAAATCAGTGTAAAAAATAAAATCCTGCTCTAAATGGGAAGTTTACAGGAAACCTATGGAAGTTTGTTAAAACACAACTGGATTTCTGTTTTTCTTTTTTTTTAATTTTTAGTAATGCTTTTCAAGTAATTCAAGTGTTGAAATTATCATCTCCTACTCTTTCAGTGTAGAGATTGGTGAAAGTGTGAGAGGGGAAGATGTGTATATTATCCAGAGTGGCTGTGGAGAAATTAATGACAACTTAATGGAACTACTCATCATGATCAATGCTTGCAAGATTGCATCAGCCTCCAGAGTGACTGCTGTAATTCCATGTTTTCCATATGCCAGGCAAGATAAGAAAGACAAGGTAGGTAAGAACTGTGTCATTTTGGAAGGCTTTTGCTCAGCTTGCTCACTTGAAATTTTTGGAGATTAATAATTTTCATGAAGATTAAAGTGATTGCAAAGATTTGATTTTCTCCCCCTCCTTTTCTCTTGGTAAAATGTTCAGTTATTTTATCTGTAAGTGAATCAAGTGAGACAATAAATTATTTTTTTCCTTGTGTTTTGATAATTGACATAGCTTCAGTTTGCAAAAGTAGGTATATTCTCTGTGTGGTATATTACAGAGTACTGTAATTGAGTACTTTTGGCTAGCAAACCTCATTTTATGGGATTGTTTATCCTACTTTTTTGAAGTTTTTTTTGTTTTTTAATCACTGAAAATGTAGAGAGTACAACTTTTTAAGCATTTTCATTGCATGGAATTAAATACTAAATTCAAAATGCTGTAACTGTTATTAGGTAGGTTTTATCCTACTTGGTTAAACAGAGCAAAATGGAAGGGACTGATAAAATCCGCAGTACATAGCAGTAATTAATAAAAATGCTACTTTATGCTTCCAGACAGATTAAAAATAAGTTTTTATACCTGTAAAAATTATTTTGATTTATGAAGACAAATAATTGTATGGAAACCCCATAAATGCTCTATTCATTTTAGTGCCCTTTTCCTGAATTTGATCTTTCATAATTGATGAATATATCAGTTCAGCCAAGTTGATAACACAGTAACAAACCCTCTGTGGGAAGTGAGACTGATTTAAAAAAATAGAGAACTAGTCTTTCTATCTCTACGGTATATTTAAAAAACCCCCCTTTGATAGGTTATATGAATGGTATTTTACCTAAAATCGCTTGAAGTAATAAGAAATATGAATTTGGCTTTAAAGATTGGATTGCAATGATTGTATTTTTGGAAAATTATTTCTCTCCTTTACTTCCTGTAAATGGACTGCCCCCTCTCTTTCACTTTGGGCATCAAGCAAACCATTCTGAAAGCTTTCTGTTGTTCTTTATATTCTTTTATATAAAAAACATAACAGGACTGAAGTAATGGAGAAGCTTAAAATAATAGCAGTTATTACAAAATATGTAATAGTCAGCCTGTGATGTCTAAGAACAAAACTAAAAAAACTTATTTTCTGGTATATTAATTCTTTAAGTGCAGACTCTGTAATACCATACTAATACTATGAAGGTCTACTTGTTCTACTTCCAAAAATGGAATTCAGGAGTTAAAAAGTAATACCCTATTCTTTGCCCACATCTCCTGGTACTTTATTTTTGCGGTGTTTTGTATTGGATGATGCTTTCCCTTGATCAGAAAAGGTGAAATACTTTATATCAAAGGACCTTGAAAGGGTACCAATAAGCATTTTGTTGAAAAGAAGAGAAAGCATCTCACTATGTTTTGATTTCCCATTTCATTTTGGGAAGTTCTGCTGTACCATCCTCTGGGTTCTTGGTGTGGGAAGAGGATGAGCATATTCCAAATTTTCCATGCATCCAAATTTTCTTGTCAAGGGTACCCAAATTCCATGTGGCAGACTTCCAGAGACATTTTAACCCCACAGTGTGACGGCACAGTATGCCATCCAGGAGCACTTTGTCTTTTGGAAATGCCATCTCAAGATGGATAGCCTAGGAAAGTGATTTTGGTTAATATAGATTTTGAGATTTTTTTCCACACTGTTCTCTGTGTGTCACTGAGTTCTGCAGTTGTAGATAAAATATTTTCTTGTTGTTTGCGGGGGTTTTTTCCCCCTCTGTTTTGCAATTGAGAAAATGTTTGCCATCTTTGGAAATTAGCCTTGGTAGTTGACCCCCATGTTGCAAAATAAGCTATAATATAGTTGTCAACATTGGCCAGCTTATTGACAGGGACATCTTCCCTCCTGCTGTTGGATTGCATCAGATCACTTGGTCTTTGACCTGTGATGAGTGCACTAGCTTCGTGTGCTGCCTGAAGTGTCAAGAAAGTGCCAGCCATTTTCTTCCTGTGGTTGTACACAGATTTTCTTCTATGGTGAAAGACATTGCTGTAGTTTGCTTGACTGTGAACAGAAGCAGTATAATCTTTACTAGCTGGATGCTGTTTTCTGGTTTGAATTTAAGTTATTGACTTTAATTCATTAAGAACTAAACAGGCTGAGTCCTTACTGCTTAAAATAACCGTGTATTTTGTCATACCACTGGTGCAGTTATGATTCCTGAGAACAATGAAAGTGCTCTTCATTTATTTATGTAAGGAAAGGGCCTTGAAGTAAAAATCTTAGTCTGAACAACCTAATCTTCTCTGAAAATATTAGCACTAAACCTGGACTATCTTTAAATGAGAAACAGATTGGGGGAAAAAAAAAAGGCTCACTAAGAATCATAAAAAAGTCAGTAAATTAATTTAGACTCAGTCAAGTGGCTGCCCTAAACTAGAATATTTCTGATGCACAAGCTAGCTAAACTTAAAAATAGCTCAGGAGTTTCTGTGCTTTGACCATAACTGTACTTATGCATCCTCCAATTATGCTAACCTTCCCAGCTGTGGGCAGGACGTATTTATGTAGGATGCCACAGAGATGTCTTTGAGATAACTTAGAAGTACAGTGACAGGTGAGTTTGGTGTTCTGCAGCTCATGTAACTTTGTTTTTTTGATTTGTAGAAGGGGTCCATGGAGCGTTGGGTAGGTATCTTTTTTTTTTTTTTTAATCTAACCCCATGCATTTCCACTAATATGGCCTTGAAGGGTGAAACTTACTGGGTTACATTATGTATAACTAGGAACATTTTCAGCTTCACTTCTAGATTTCAGTTGTGTTTCACCTAGGCCATGACAGTAATCCTGTGGAATAGTTTGCTACAAGAAAACTCCTAGTTAAAAAATCATTTTGACATTTAAGATAATGGCTGTCAACTTCTGAGGCTTCAAAGCATATCTCATTTTTGAAATGATAAATTTGGATAATACATCAGTGAACGTTCAGTATCCATAGACTTCACAACTGGCTTTCTTGGAAGTGAAAGTTCCAGTTATAAATCTTTGGGGTTTCTTTGATTTCCTTGTTTGTTTTTTTTTTGTTCAGCATGCATGTGATGAATATTGAGCAAGACAATGTACTAAGATGCTTAAAGGCAACAGAGCTTTGATCTTGATGGACAACTTTTACTTTCAGCTATGTGTCCTTTGCACAGCTACTCTTGTGAGGTTGTTTATATTAGCCTTTTGAATTCCCCTTGCCACTGGTAATTCAAGTGATTTTTTTTACAATTTAGTTTTTGTGTATAATCTAATGCTGCGTTTCACACTAATAATACTGAAAATAATCAAAAATCACATCAAAGAATTGAGCAATGAATACTGTGAATCTATGTTCTAACCTCTTTCATCAGAAGCAAACCTTATAAACTACACTATAAGGAAAATCTTGAGTTCTCATCCACCTTTTTCATCCAAGTTTCTCAATAATGAGGCCAGGTTATCTGAGCTTGCCATGAATATACTTTCTCTGATTTTAAAATAATCTTAAATTTGGATCATATTGTAGCACAAAGCTTACATTCTATGCAAGCAAGCAAATCTTAAGTGTGTCACTTGGTTTTTGTTTTCTTTTTTTTTTTTAATGCACAATTTTGTGTGAAGGAAACTGTCAGCTGCAAATTTCTTTTGTCTTAATCTCCTATTAGCCGATTCTTGAGAAACAGGTACTGGTGTCTGGCTATCTTTCCTTCCAAGACCCTTGTCCACCAGCACATAGGCAATCTGTGATGTGTGCATATCTGCTAAAACAAGTTATCTAGGGGTAAAACTTCAAGTTCTTCCTTCTGGGAAGGCAGCCTGCAAGGCCAGCAGCTGCAAGAAGTACCAACTGGTAATGTATGCATTAGTATGCGATGCAGGAAAGTATTTTGTCTGTGGGTTTTTTTGTGATGGTGGTACTCATGACATTGATACATGAGACAAACGGAATGTATTCCCATTGAACAGACATGAAAAAATTAGACAAAATTCAGTGTGCTGGGTGGAGCGGAAATTGCAAACCACGCTCTGAGAAGAATGTAATTTGCCTTTAGCTGCTAGCCTGAACTAGTTACTTGTTTTTACAAGTGGGGGTGGTCCTGGTTTGCCTTTTTCTTTTCCTTTCTCTTCTATTTGAGCTGACTCACCGGGCTGTTGGTTCAGACAAGCCTTACTGTACGGCACAAGGGAAGTGTCTATCCTGGAGAGACAGGATAGTACAAGCAGAGCAAACCTCTCATTTCATCATCACCTGTTAGTCCAGCTTAGTGGAACCATTAAAATAGGTGTTTGCAAAGAGCTGGTAAGAGAACACTGCAATAGAATGAAAAGCGTAGATACTAAATATTTCTTTTGTTAGATGGTGACAGAGATTTCACAGTATTTTGAAGTCCAGCTTAAAAATGTCAGATGCTAAGATGAGCTGAAGTGATCAGGAATTCAAATGGCATGAACAAAGATTTGCTACTAATAATAGAAATATCCAGAAAGCTTTGGACAACTTAAATAACTGAACTTAAATGAAGAGCAGAATTGTCCTCAGAAAGTGGAAGATTAACTGTCCTGAAGCACTAATGATGATAAACTCTTCTGGAGGTTATATGCATCTTAATCACAGAGGTTTGTCTAGGGAAGTGCTGGCTGCTGCATCTGCTCTCTGTGTATCTTACACAGACCATAGAGTGGTGATGTTCTGTGAAACGTAAGACCCAAAGGGGGTGGTTTTCAAAATGAAGAATTTCAGTAATGGTGGTGATAAACTTGATCCAGCCATAAAACAAGACTGCAGTATCTCAGTTTCTGTTCTGGAACTATGTTGTCAATTTGCAGGTTAAAGCAGAGAAATGCCAAATTTCCACCCAAACTAGCAAAAGTTTTGAGGAAAATATTGGCTTCTTATTAGGACACAGATGGAAAAGCATTCAGGCTAAATTGTGAGTGAGTTGGCTTGTTGTCACTTATGCCCTTGAGCATCAGTGGAAGGAAAGCAGAGCTACTCTGTAGTTGTGTATATGGGGTGGAAGGAGAGGAGGTTCCTGGGAGGTGAAATGAAGCTGTTTGATAAAGAGATGTAGCAGGAGAGATGTAGCAGCAGAAAACAGTCTGGTATTGAGATGGAAACTCTGACTTGCAGTTCTGCCTTCATGCTAATGTTATTGCCAGCTATTAGCCTTATTTAAAGATTAGCAAAAAGGAAGCAGGAGGTTTTGTATACTAATTCTATTAGAGAAAGCTGTCTAGGGCAACATAGGTTTTTACAGAGCTAAAAAAAATCAAAAAAGCTTGGGAATAACTAAATAAAAAGTTAGGTATCCTCCAGTCATGGTTTCAATTTTTTGTTTGTTTGTTTTGTTTTGCTTGTTTGTTTGTTTGTTCTGCATCCTCAATGCTTTTAAAAAGCTCTTGACACTGGCATTAACTTTGCTAATAGGATTTTTATTCTTCCTTCATTCTTTCTACTTAGGATTTCTTCATCCCCTCTGTCCCTTTTGGGAATTGTAGACTCCTGATTGCATCCAGGAATTAAACACAAATTAACAAAAAAAAAAAGGTCAGGGTAGAAGACCCCTGCCAACACGAATCTGCTACAAGCTTTACCATGTCATGAAAAAATGCTTGATACTAACATTGTTTTAAAGCAGTGTTGTCAAAAGTTGGGTTCCTTTTGCCTTTGATCTTTGGGTTTTGCAATGTTTCTTAGAACAAGATAGAGTCAGGTGTTTATGTAGAGGCTTAGAGAAATGAAGATTGTCTTTCTGCTATAGAAAAACTAGCTGAAACTTTTAAGTAGAATTGGAAAACTATATCCCAAATTTTATCTCTTTAATACAAAGCACTATTCGGCAGACTGTGCAAACTGATTTAGATATTCCTAAATGTTTTACTGAGTTTCAAAACCCTACTAGCAAGATTGACAGGCTAATTTGACTATGGAGCTATTCATATCTAGATTCCCAATATTGTAAAGGAAAAAACAATAAAAGTAACTAATCTTCTGACTCCTTGCATCTAGTCGAAATATTTTTAAAATGTAAACATTTGTGCTTTATTCCTCAGAGCCGTGCACCAATCTCTGCAAAACTTGTTGCCAACATGCTGTCAGTGGCAGGGGCTGACCACATCATCACCATGGACTTGCACGCTTCTCAGATCCAGGTAACTGCTGATTCGTACCAGTGGAGCCTACAAACTCTACTGAGCTAATGTGGCAAGCTAATAGTAATTATCTAGGTTTTTGTCATTGTTTTGAAAGGCTATGTACAGAACTCTCAGGGTTCAGAGAAAGTCTTGCTACCTGTCTCTAATTAAATTCCATTTTAGAAAGAAACCAGTCTTGATTTAATGGGGTGATTTTGCAGGTGCTTCAAATATTTGCGTATTGGAGTCTTCAGTAGAATTTGCCAAATCTAATGTAAAAGCTTCCAGAACATAAAATATACTGGCTTGGGGCAAGTTCTCTTAATCTTAGCCTTGTCAGAGATTATAGTGTTGCCCTAGGTAGAGTTTTGTTGTTACAGCCAAGGGTACAATATTCTCTTAAAAGAAGTGGAAATGGAGCCTGGCAGCCCTTATCTGGCTTACTGCAGAATCCAGCAAATCACAAAACCTTTTCCTCAGACACAGAGCACATATCATTTGTCATTCTCATGTGTACCTTGTTTTAAGAGAACTTATTTTTTATCAAAAATATGATATCTTCCAGTTCTGGCATTCCATTTTAATCAGAATTTCTTATTATGCTAGATGGCATTCACATAAATAAAAAGGTCTAACAGAGATTTCTTGTCTTTGCAACTTGCTCAGAGACAAAGATTCCATTTTAGCTTGAGTCTTCCCCATGTTGAAATACTGCTGTTCATGTCAAGCAGATGAAATTTATGGAAGTTAAGTATTATCCACTAGATTTTTTGAGAGCTTTTCACTAGCATGAATTTATTTGAGTGCCTGAAGGTGATAATCTTTTCTGATTTTTATATCAGTTAAGAACATCTGTTTTCTGTTTCACTACTCTTGGGTGATATTTTTTAGAGACCTTAATATTTATTTTACTTCAACAGCGTTTGACATAGCATCAGATGCAGAACTAGGCCAGTGTAAAATACTAATTGAAGTTCTACTATTCATGAAAGGCAAAGGTTTGATTCTTTCCCTTTGTCTTCATTCCAGGTAAGATACAAACACATATTAATGAAACTCTCTTTCTCTTTTGGACTAGGGTTTCTTTGACATTCCAGTAGATAATCTGTATGCAGAACCTGCAGTCCTGCAGTGGATTAAAGAATACATTCCTGAGTGGAGAAACTGTATCATAGTCTCACCTGATGCAGGTGGTGCAAAAAGGTACTATAGAAGCCTAAAACTATTAGATGTACATGTAGTTAGTGGTTAATGATCTAGTTTGCCCAGTGTTCTGTATTCCTCTATGAACTGTGCGAGATAGAGCGTACATCACTGATTATTCCAAATGCATCGTAAAAACAGAACAACTAGTTCTTCCAATGTTGTTCATGCTTGAAAACATTCAGGAGCTTTCTATACTCTAAAGAAGATATTTTTCTCTCTCCCTGGATATGGCCTCATTAGCTGAATCCCTCCACCAGAGGGAAGAGATTTTTCCTGCTGCTTGCTTCTTTAGTCCAGTTGCTGCACCTCTTCCTGCTTCGCTCTGGAATTGCCTAAGCTTCCCTTCTCTGTCAAAGCATGTGGCCTATTCCCACTGTACCTGCTGGCATTTAGGTAAGAGCTTGCTTGACTCATATTTCTTTTTTCTTTACATTATTGCCTTACAGATGTAAACCTGTTGACCCCAAGTTTTGCACTAGAAATACTAGAAAAAGGGAATGAAAGTTTGAGTGGTGAAAGGTAAAAATAGAAAACTTAGTTCATTGGAGTCTTTCTTCATTCATAGCATGCGTTACTCATTTAGCAGACTCTGTTTTATTTGGTATTGATTGAGTATAAACCAATGCCAGAGCTCAGAAGCAGACTGGCTGGTGAGGTTATAAAGCATGCCATTGAGGCAAAATGCTTATTCTCAGGTTTTATTGCTCATGCTGCGACTGCAGAAGGAACTAAGACAAATGAAGTAAGAATCCTGTAAGGCCATAGCAATTTAAAGGTCTGAAATGCAGTAAGGGGAAAAATGCAGAAGATTGTCATAATTTGATTTTAGTTTAAGTCCTTGAGTCTGTTGCGAGTGTTCATGTTATAATGATTATTAGGGAAATAAGACTAATTGTTCCTTTTTAGATTAATAAATTAAGGATGTGAAGAACATAGAAAGCATTCTAAAAGATCACTTAGTTAAATTTCTTTGCTCATTCCTACCAGGATACTGTTACTTTGCAGTTGTTTTTATTTTTGTTGTTGAGTTTTTGTTTGGTTTGGTTTTGTTTTTTAAACAAAATACAATCTTTGCTCAGAATTTGAGTCAGAAGACAAATTTTTTCCCCCCTACCAAATATTTGTGCATTATGAAGTTAATCAAAAGAGTTTATTTTTCAAGGCTCACTCTCACTGCATTTAATATAAATAGATAGAGTCTATCTTTAGTATCATTCTGTTGTAAGGCAACCAGCCAGTTTCTGGTGAAGAAGGGGTAGATGTTGCTTTCAATAAATTCATGGCTTCTCCTTCAGCTCCTGTTAAAAGAAAATCGTTTGGCCTTTCCATTTAAAATATGTAAAACTTCAAAATAAAACTTAAAAAAAATTAATAGAAAGTGAAAACTGAACATGAATTATCTTAAAATTTAAATCTGTAAGTATTAATTTAAAAAATCCATTTTCTTGCACTTGTTTAAAATATTTGAATCCTCTTTTGTTTCTTACCATTTGCTTGTTTTTTCCCCAGCATATTAGATGTTGCAGCTGAAATAAGGCATGAAAATTCTATTGATATCTTAATGTCTCTGAGGTATTGAGACTTGTCATGAAATTACACTATTCATAAAAAATGCCAAAATTTTTGGATCTTTTTTATCATCTGTTTGTTGAAATATAGTAACAAAAAGCTTCATATTTAAGTGGTAAGGAAACAAAACTGTGTTCTCTATTAACCATGCATGTTAATAAGCTTGTAAATAACATTCTAAACATAGTCTAAAAAGACAGGTTACAAGGTTGCATCAGCATTTAGAAAAAAACATGCAATTTTTTATTCCTGTGTATTTTTACCTAAGAACTTTATTATATTTTAAAAAACTGAAAAAACCCATCAGAAGTCTGCGACAAGTTAAGTTTATTATAGGAAGTTTGGCCACCAGAGGTCACCCTGAAGAGTTTTAAAAGATCTTTGTCAAGCAGATGTATGCTAAGGGAATTATTAATGAAGTAAGCTACTTGATTACTAGTCAAGTATTGTGAAAAGAATTATTAATCACTATTAACTTGTTTTTTCCCCTTTGGCTTGGTTTCAAATCCTGCAATGATATTTTTCAGTTAGAATGTTAAAATGCACGTTCCCGTAGGCTTAGAATTGACTTCCCTCTACTTTAAATTACCTAGTGTGACTGGTATTGCAGCAGCTTAATAAAAGCTTGTGAATAGCTGAAATTTTTTCAAAGCCAGGCACTTAATGACAGAAAACTAAAGTCAACTCAATTAAAAAATTGATTTTTGCGGTATAGCTTCAGACACTTCGGTTGTATTTATTAGCGATGAATTAAGATTGTTTTTACCTATCTCATTCCTTGCAAAAGATTTTGCTGTGGTAATTTGAAATCCAGAAGACAAAAAAATGGATTTTGTGCAAATACATATGTATGTCTCTTTTTTCTTTTAAAATTTTTCTCTAAACGTGGTATATTTCTTCCTGTAACTTAGGGTGACTTCAATTGCTGACAGACTGAATGTGGAATTTGCTCTCATTCATAAGGAAAGAAAGAAGGCAAATGAAGTGGACAGAATGGTCTTGGTTGGTGACGTGAAAGACAGAGTAGCAATACTTGTCGATGATATGGCTGACACATGTGGCACAATATGTCACGCAGCAGACAAGTGAGTATTATTTTGCTCTGGCCCACTGCCTCGCTGTACTGTAACCTGCAGACAGCTGGTGAATGCAGTTGTCCTCAAAGCCTATGACCCAGCCTCACCTCTGTGGCATGAAGTCATTCTGACCCTTGAGTCTATAGGTCACAGTTCTGTGATTAAGCTGCATCCTTCTTTAGACCATGAAATTGAGAAAATATTTACAGAAATATATGATCTGTACCTAGGAAGAGCACAGAATAATTAAAATGTCATATAACTTGAAAGGACTTGGGCCATCTAGTGCACTTTATGGTTCTAAGGCAGAAACAACAGCTCAAAAACCATTCCCTCCTTGAACCTCATCATGGAGCCTTTCCACTCTCCTTAGGCAACGTTTCACAATGCTTTACTGGATTTAACACTGTAAAGTGTTTTCTCTGTAGTGTTCAATGCAATCTAATATTAATCTTCAATGTACATATTAAGTATAAAGTTACTTGTCCTTTTCACCTGGGGAGGTGAGAATAAGTTTTCCTGTCTTTTATCTGAAAGTTAGTTGAAGAGTTCTCATTTTCCTCTAGTCTTGAATAACTTGAGTTTGTTCAGTCTTTCCACAAGGTTTGTAGACTTGTGCTCAGTTGTTATGCCTTCTGGATTCCTTCCAGCTGGTCCGCTTCTTGGAGTGGAGCCTGTGAATGTAGACGCACTGTCCTAACTAAGGCTCTAGCAGTGCTAAGTAGAAAGGATTACTTTATGGTTTTCCAGCTGCCTTTATGCCTTCATTTCAGGTTAGCAGTAGGGCTGCCTCATGTCCATCTGGCTCTAAACCAGCACCCCCAGGTCCTTTTCCACCAGGCAGCTCTTCAGCCTCTCTTCCCTGGGCTTATAGCACTTCATGGGGTTGTTGTGGCCAAACTGCAGGACCCAGCACTTGGCCTCATTGAACCTCATACAAATGGCCTTGCCCAGTGATCCAGCCTGTCCAGAGAGCCCTCTGAAGATCCAGAGCCTTCCTGCCCTCAGGCAGATCAACATTTCCACCTAACTTGGTGTTTCCTGCAAACTTAACGGAGGGTGCCCTCAATCCCCTTGTCCAGATCATTGATAAAGATGTCAGATGGGATTGGCCCCAGAAGAGCCCCAGCAATGACTGACTGCCAGCTGGATATAACTCCCTTCACTACCACTGTCTGGGCCCAGCCATCCAACCAGTTTTTTTACCCTGTGAATGGTATACCTGTCCAAGCTACAATATGCACATTTCTACAGGAGAATGCTATGGGAAATGGTGTGAGAGCAACATGGTGAAGTTTAGTGAGCTAGACATTGTTCTTGGTGGTTTGAACTAAATCCCATGAGCTTACAGTCTTTAGTTGCAGATTTACTGTTTGCACCTAGATAAAGCATGTGAAAAACTCATGGAAGAGGGATTCATATAGTCTTGTGTTTCTTTTCACTTTCATGAAAATTTGATGGAATTTTGCAGAGGTGTTGTGTAGTTGTTTCCTATCTGCATTCTAATCGACATCACACCTCAAAGTGTTCTTCTAGGCTGTGCTCTTTGCAGATCAAAATCACAAATTGCCTAGCCAACAATTTTTTTTGTACTCCTGTGCATAGAGGAAGTTAATTCCTGTCAAAAAGACCTTTATTTCTTCCCTGTTTTGAAAGCACTTATTTACATACAGTACATTTCTAGAAACCAAATTCTAAAACTGTCAATCACCTTCAATGTATCTGCAGTGTCCACTAAGAAACATGCTTTTGCTTGAGTAAAGCTGCCTTGTATCATGTTCTTAGCATGAAATAGTGCACTTTGTGTACAGTTAGACTTGCTCACTAAAATACTTCTAAAAACTTTTTATCTGAGCGACATAGGTGCATATCAAGCATATGAACTAAGAAATATATTTTCAGATGTAGCAGATCAAATTGCTTAAGTACAAACTCAAGTACACACGCTTGGTACACACTCACCCTGTTGTAATGCATACTCCTTGTAGGCTGCAGCTACTAAATGTATTGCTGAGAATGACCAGAAAACTTTCATTCTGTTAAATCATTCAAAAATGGGATGATGTTTCTGTGGTTTTGTCTTTTTTTTCTCTCTTATGCTTCCTCCTATGCCTTTGTGATGATCTGATAAAATGCCTTTCCTCAGGGCCTCTGTTTCTAAGACTAGAAAAGCAGGTAGGACTGAGCATCTGGAGGCATTGAGGCCACGAGAAACTAAATTAGGATATTTTGACTTATTCACAAGGTGTTCTAGTTTTTTGATTTATACTTTTTTCCTCCTCATGCCTCACTTCACTGTGCTTGGATCAGCAGCATGTCTTCCCACAACCTTGCAGTAAGCTAGGCTTTTAATCATTAACATTTCTTCTTCCTCAGAAACTCCTTCCAAGCAGAACTGTTTGAATTGCAAATGAAAATAAAGGTGGACAATAATGGAGGCACAAGACAATTGTGAATACTGCCATCTAACCTACTTAATTTTTTGCCTGGTTAAGATAGAAAACTTATACTGTCATTCATTTCTATGTTGTGCTTATATGGTCAAGAGTGCAGTATTTTGGATTAGTATCACTGCTGAAAAGAAGAACTTTTAAATTTAACTATCATTTTTGTTGGGGATTTTTTAAAGACAATTCAAACCTTTTCAGGTTACACAAATATCTGAATTACATTGTAGATATATTATACGTGGAACTTTGTAAATAAAATGTATTTCAGTGCTTTGTATCTGGCTTCATCTATAGCCATGTGTGTTAACATGCATCACAGCAGGCTATTTTTGTGTGTTCTACAGGTTACTGTCTGCTGGAGCAACTAAAGTTTATGCCATTCTGACTCATGGCATCTTTTCTGGTCCTGCCCTCTCTCGGATTAATAATGCATCGTTTGAGGCTGTTGTGGTAACTAATACAATCCCCCAAGAGGAGAAAATGAAACATTGCCCGAAAATACAGGTACAGTGGTATTTTTGTGTCATTTCTTTAAACTCTGGATTTGTATTTTACTGCTCACTGGTGCTAGAATTTGAGCCTCGAGAGGAAATTAATATTCTTAAATACAATTTTTGCAGTGCATTTTGCTAAAACATGTTAAAAAACTCTTTTAAGGGGATTCAGGTAATAAAAGAGAGCACTGCAAAATATTTGGTATTTGCCACACCTTGAATATGCTTGAGTGTGCAAGAGCAACAAATGTAAAATTGACTGGGTCTTTTTTCCAATCAGTATTAATCATACACTATTGGCATGTAGGAACTCAGTTATTGTGTTGAGGAGGCCACAGATATCTTAGACAACTTTTTTTTTTTTCCCTTGAAAAACACAAATGGAATTGTTCTGGGGAGTCATGTGTCCTATCTGGAGGTTTTCCTTAGTACAGAGTGGAGAAAAGCATAAAAGATTGAGGTTTTAAACACATTATTGGATTTTTTAAAAGCTTAATATTTATTTAGTATTTATTGAAACAAGGCAAGCACTTAAAAGGGTGTACTTACTTTAAATGTATTTGTGTCAGACACTGCCATCTGATGGCAAGAATTGTGGGGCTTTTTGACAACATGCCCTTTGTCAGAAGTCCTCAACAATATCACTGTTCAGTGATCCTAGTCAATGCTTTCTTACTTGGTATTATTGCAGTTCTTATGTATATGTTCAATACCTAAAGCTTTAATGTTATATTACTTCCTAGAAATAAAAGACAGCACAAAGGTAGATGGAATGTTTGTCTGTATGTTTAATAAACTGCATAGTTTATTGCTTTTGGCATGCCATAAAAATTTCTTTCAATTTTTCTTTCAGTTCATTGATATTTCCATGATCCTGGCAGAGGCAATTCGAAGAACACACAATGGGGAATCTGTGTCTTACCTGTTCAGTCATGTCCCCTTGTAACTGCAGGGGATTACACTGCATCTTTGCAACGGTCTCTTAAGCTGGCACTGTTTTTAACAATGCACATCAACCATGAGAAATTACTATCTTTGTACAATTTGAGAGCTTGTATGTTTAATTATTATATTTGTCCTGTAATTACCATTTGTTCTTTGTAAATGGGCAATAAATCTCCATCTTGCAGAAACCTTATGAATTCCCTTGAGAGTCTGGAAGTCTTATGTGTTGTGTAAGTTCTTCTGTGTGCCTGTCCTCACTTTCTGCTAAACTGCTGCGTCAGATCCATTTTTCTATACAGAACTACAAACTGTTCACAGAACTTAATGAGTTGTATACGTGTAAGATCATTTTATGTGTTAAGCTAAATGCTACAGACTTAAGTTTCTTGTATCTATTAATCTGTTGGGCAAACAGCTGGGGTTTTTTGTTTATGTTTAAGTACCATAAACAGTATTTTGTAAGCCCTAACAATTTGTAAAGGTCATGTTAATTTTGAGGAACTGTTGACATATATATAATATTGACTGTTTGATACACTTAATATCCATTTTTTTCCCCACAAGATATTTGGGGCTGCTGTTTTGTAAAGCTCTCATTACATTAAATTGTTTGCTTAACATCTATTCTGTACAATGGCTGTCTTCAGTTGTGAGATTGTTTCAATATTGCCAGTATTATTACTGGCAGTAATAATTATTGCCAGTATTATTACTGTTTAAATAATAAGGTCCAAGCTTTAATCATGAGCAGTTTGGTTTAAATTTCATTTTTTCTCTGTAGTTTTTGGAGTTCCCTGATTGTGATGATAGGAATAATTCTATAGCAGTTTTGCTGTTAATATTTTAAAGGGAGGTATGAAAAACGCTCTCGTTACATCACCGCACATCACCTCTCACATCACTCACAGGTCCTCCTCTGCTCATAAACAGGGCACTTTCCCTAGCTGGCTCTCTCACCAGCTGTTTCAGAAGGTTATTTCCACACTCCAGAAACCTCCCAGACTGATTCCTCTCCACTGTATTGTATTTCCAGTGGATATCTGGTGAGGTGAAGTCTCACACAAGAACAGCCCAGGAGGGACTGGTGATTGGGAGACTTCTCCCAGCTGTTTATGGAATGTTTCATCTGTCTCTTTATCCTGTTTGGGTTCTTTTGTATCAGACTTTTCAGCATGGCTTGTTGGTCTTTCCCTTGAATCTTACTATAAATGCTTGACCCTTTGATCACTGCCATCAAGCTCCAGATGGTCAAAACACTCTCTAACATACAGGGCTACCCCACTGCCTCTCCTTCCTTGCCTATCCCTTCTGAAGAGTTTATAGCTATCCACTGTAGCATTCCTGTTGTGCAAGTCATCCCAGCATGTTTCCATGATTACAACCCTTATCACAGTTTTCTAGCTGCACAGCAGCTCCCAACTCCTCTTTGCTGCTCATGCTGTGTGCATCGATATAGGTGCACTTCAGCTGGGCTATTGATCCAGCCAGCTTTTCTTGGGAACAAGTCCTAATTCCTATGTGACTGTTCACAGGTACTTCCGTGGTTTCAAAGAGAAGTATTATCTATATCGGATAGACATTGTCTATATGTAAATATGTAAAGAAAGGGAGAAAGGAAATCAATCCATCACCATTGTAACCATGACATTAGAATCAGAACCATAAAATGGTTCGGGTTGGAAGGAGCTTTAAAGATCATCTAGAGTTCAAATCCCCCTGCCCATGAGCAGGGTCACCTCCCAAGAGCCCAGGCTGCTCGATGCCCTACACAACTTGGCCTTTAACACTGCCAGGGATGGGGCATCTGCAACTGCTTTAGGCAACCTGTTCCAGTACCTCACCACACTCACAGTAAAGAATTTCTTCCTGTATACCTAACCTAAACTTCCCCTTTTTTACTTTAAACCCATTCAGTTTGAAACCATTACTTCTTGTCCTGTCAGTACAGTTCCTGACAGAGTCCCTTCTCCTGCTTTCCTGTGGGCTCCTTCAGACACTGGAAGGCTGCTATGAAGTCTCCATACAACCTTCTCTTCGGGCTGAACAGCCATGACTTCCTCCGCCTGTCTTCATAGCAGAGATGCTCTAGTCCCCTTATCAGCTTCATGGCCTTCCTCTGGACTTGCTCCAATAGTTCCATGTCCTTTTTAGCAAAATAACCTGTTGAGCAATAGCCTTTTCCCATAAAAATGTCATGCACAATTCTTGCAAAAGCAGTATCAAACTGTATAATAAATCAGAATATTGATCAACACACTTTCATGTTTAATATGAGCTGTGTTACAGTTGCTTGTCTGCCCTAATCTTAAGCCTTTATTTCATATGGAGCTGCTTTCCTGCTACGTGATTGTTTTGGGTCCAGCAGTGTCTGAGTTTCATGTTCTTCTGCAGAGTTTCAGTGCTCCGTCAGCACTCTTGCCTGAAGATGACTTCATAAACCATGGCATGATTACCTGTATGAAACTTTTCTAATTGGAGTGAGCCAGCAGGCTAGCAATTTCAACACTAAGAAGTAGAATTTGAGGATATCCCCCTCACAAGGGCCAAAATTCCTCTGAACCTGTCAGTTTTATGATTTGCCAGCAGTTTCTGCATTGCCATGCACCATCACCTCCAACATTACTGCCTTGGCAATTCTCCTCCTCCTCATCCCCCAGAGAAAGGAAGGAATCATACCTGTGACTACTCCATCTCACCTGCCCCTTAGGAAGAGGCAAACAGAAGGAGCATAGTTGCATTGCTGACCCTGGAGAGCTTGGGAAATAACTCCATTTTATTTCAGGTATTTCTGGATGCCTTCTGGCTCCCTTGAAGGTAACTCACTTTCAAAACAGGAGTGCTGGGCACATTTGCTTTCAGCAAATAATTTGAACTTGCTGTAAACCAAACAGTCAGTCTTGGCACTGAGGTAGCCTGGGGCAGCTGAGCTTTCAGGAAAGGCAAAGTCTGTTTCTGTGATATTAGTGGCCATGTCTCAGTGCCCTAGGCAGTTTGGGTAAGCTGTTAATGCAGATCTGTCATGCTGTCCTCCCTCACCAGAGCCCTGAGTGCTTCCTCTGCCCTTATGGTAGGCTGGTCTCCTCCAGTGCTGTCTTCTGTTTATTGTTTTGATTATTTTCAGTGCCTGCAAACACATTTCCACAATGGCTATCAGCAAGGATCTTACATTCCATACACAGATCATACCTACAGAAGCTTTAAGGCTTCTGCAAGTGATTTTGTTATCATTTCCTCAATTTTGCTATCCATTTCTCTTTTTGGTTCTTTTCGAACATCTGTCCGCATTAGTTTGAAGAGCCAACTTATGTATTTCCAAAACTGAGCAAGATAACTGGTTTTCTTGAATAATTTCCTGGGTAAATTATGAAATGTTACACTGAATGCTGTATTAACTATTAATAGGTGGGGTTGTATCCTCATTCTTGAAAGGAGGGTGAGTACTTTAGAGGAAAAACATAGCAGCAAGACTTTAGGACTATAAATAAACTATCCAGATTTAAGATTAACACCGTGGAACCCTGATTTTGATAAATAAGCTAAAGCAACTTGCTGTAAGTTTTCATTTAGAAGACAAAGGGGAGAAAAAGGAAATGTGAATTCACCAACTGACAATCAAACTCATAGATGAAAGATTAAGGCAATTAAGGACTCCTGCTTTATTTTAAATTATATTCTTCATTCACTGCAGCAGCAATATACATTTTCTCTTACCAGTGGGTCCTCCCGTCACATGTGACACAGTAGGAAGTACTTTTTTGTTTTTCAGTTACTTTATGTTTCACAGGAGGCAAAAGAGATTTTGTGCCACTTCTGAGGGAAATTGAACTTTTCAAATCAGTATAACACAGTGACTCTGTGTCTCTAAAAATCAAACTATATTCTGAAGTTTTGAACTGTTGTGCATTTATGGGAGTAAATAAACAAAATACATTTCCCTTCAAATCTTTTGATGAGAAATGTATTGTGCTTCCAACATTCCATAGGTTTAGGGGGGGAAAAAGCAACAGAAGTGTGCTCTGCGTTTCTATTTGTATTTAGCTAAAGCTGCAGTTTCACTTTGTACAGAATTGAAACTCCTGCGCTTTTAGAAGGGTGACAGCAATTTTCTAATATAAAAAAATCAGCCTTATTCCAAAAGAAAATGCTGAGTGTCTGTCCAGTCATTAAAATACCTGAAATTTGTGAGTTTAGACTGCAAGGGAAATCTCCAAAGACATTGTGCACCTGCCAAAAATTACAGGGTTAGGTGACTGGACACTGATTTAGAAAACCTACTTGCAACCAAAACAAGTGGGCATTAAGCATCTCATGTTCTGGTGTCATGTACCAGGGACATGTCTGGGTACTCGAAGAAATCAACATACACAGTCCAGCTTGTGTCAAGTCATTCTCTTCTGTCATAATTAGTTAAGCACATTATCTTTGCCACAGGGTTAACATTTATAAATGAGTGGAAGCTAACTTTCCTTTGTGGAGACATACACAAAGTGAAATATCCGGAGTAGAATATCTAGTGTACAGTGTTTGCTAGTGTAGAGTGAAGGGTTTCCTCCGACCAGAAATGTGTTGAATGGCCTTTCAACACACAGCAGGATTTTAGTAAGATTTCTGCCTTAGTTATGGTAGCACCCAATGAAAACCTCAGTGCATTTTGCATGAAAAGCAAGTTATCAGTTAAGGGCAGGAGAATCATACTTCATTGCAGTACTTTTAGTATTCAGGCACAAAGGTGAGAAATGTAGTCCTAAATTAATACAGTTTCGAATTAATAAGCCCTTTTCTAGGCCTTGACTGAAATGGCAATGGTGCTGTACAGCTTTCTTGTTTTTCCTGGTAATGTCTATATAACTAAGACACTAAACACAGGGAATTTGAAAGTATGATTACAAATTCTATCCCTGTTCATTCCTCAGTTGCCAGTAACCTGAAATTAATTTCTCAGCTGCACCACACTAATAGAAATTATGAATTGCAATTTAAAATGTAAAGAAAAATATGTAGAGAAAGAAGACATGAAAAAATGCCCCACAGACTCCACCTTATAAACATCCTAACCATCGAACTACTCTGTTCTGCTAACCATGGAGGCTTCTAAGTATGAAACTGTCAGAGAGACACCATGTTCTGTGGAATGGTGGATTCTCATCAGCTTAAGTCTACCCATGTAATTTTAAGCTCTGGCCCTTCTGCACTCTTACACACAGTTTTGACTTTGCTGTATGCCATTTCCTGTGCCCTTGCTACTATCCTTTTTATCCTCATTTGGTTTGTTTCCCTTCCCCAAAATCCCATCTACTTAATAGACATTTCTTCCATAGCGTTCAACTTAGAACTCGAAGCTACTTGCATCAGGAATGAATGCCAAATGATAATAATTTTTAAAATTACTAAATTTCCAAAATGGAACTATTGTTAACATCAATTACCAACTTCTGTCTCTATTCATGCAGCTTACACTAAGAAGAGAGGGTGGGGGAAAGGAGGAACTTGAGCTTCTGCAAATCTTAGTTTGTAGTCTGAAGTGACTGATTACACTTATGTAACACATTTGTCTTCTTGCTGATTGATATTAAACTTTGTGGCCAAACATTTCACAATTGTCCTTTGGAATTCCCCATGGCTTGGATGTTGGACCTTGTCTTGGAGTAGGTCTTATAGTTTTTTATGGTGTGACTGTATTTAGGTAAAACACAGTTTGAAATGAAAACTGTGTTCAAAAGTAGCATAGAAGAGAAAAAGTTGCAGCAAATGGGAATAAAAGCACGTGGATGTATGATTAATGTGAAAATTTGTGTAAAGGGGGAAAAACTAAGAGTACTCAGTTATTTCTGTGGGGGTGGAGCAGGAAATGAGGTGCTGTTGTTTTAAGTACAAATGTTTGAGGAAGTAAGTTGCAGCAGTTGTTTCACATTCATTTCTCAAGTTGCAGCTGAGGTGAAGAGTAGTGACAGAGTAGTGATTTCTGCTGTTGTCCTGAGTGAGTTATGTCATATATTCTCCTCTGCATCTCAGCTGAACCAGTGAGGAACACTTTTATGCTGTTTTCTTCTGCTCCAGTTTACAGTCTCTTCCAGCATCAAATCTGCCAGACCTGGAAGCACAAAGAAAATGGTATGTTAAACTTTCATTTTAAATTTGCTCTTAGATATCTTTGACTGTAACTGTTCTGGAAGACTTTCAAGAACATATTCTGCTTTTCTGTTTTCTAAATGGTTCAATTTACCATTATGGTTAGAAGCTGCAGAGCATCACGACCAGAAAGAAAAGCATTAATTTGCACTTATACTTATTGTACAGCAGTGCTACAGAACAAGTAAATAATGTCTTATCTAAATGCTCTAAGTTCTGAGATGTTTATTTTTCTCTACACTTTCCTTCTGTCACAACTGAAAATACATGTGGAACCCCAGTGGAAAACCTTCCTTCAGAAACACATAGCTATGCTGTTGCTAAATATTTGAAGAACACTCTAAATCATTATGGATTGGGTCATGTGCCAGTTGAAATCAGAAGATTAGTTCTTTTTGAACTTCTTATAAAGCCAAGTGTAGATCACAGAGAAAAGAGCAGCTCACATGCATGCTCTAGCTGCACTCTTAAACAAGCCTCTCATTGCAAAGACATTGCACAAGACAGCATTGCTTCTTGCTCTTATTTAAAAGTCTTTTATTTGTTCTGCTACTATAATGGGCGCAAGGTTTTACACATGCTAATAGCCAGATACAGCACCAGAATGTAACTCTTTACAGTTAAAATTGCTAATGCATCACAATGATTTTTCAGGATAGGGAAGAATATAGAAAGAAATGAAGCACAAAGACAGTAGGAGCTAGGCTGGCTCTGCGACAACACTTAGGTTCCTAAAAATATTGTAAGAGATGAGAGTTCAAAACCTGAGCATTGTAAAAGACTCAAGAGGTCTTTTTTGAGTTCCTAAGAAACCTACAAACATATTCATGAAGATTTTCAAAGCCCAGATTCACTGCACCTAATTTCAGGCACCTAAATGTGCAGCATTAATCTCTTCTTGGTGTGTACTCAGGCAGATCTCCCTTTATCTTCAAACCGAGCAGTTCCTGCTTTCTCTCTCACTCTCTCTTCTCTCCCACTTTCTTGAATTTCAGTGCTGGTGAGGTTGATGACAGTAAATTGAGGAACTTGGTTAAGCACCTGAAATTAAGGGCCTGAGTGCAATGGCTGCATACAAGTTCATGTACAAAGTTTGTGTCTTTAGTCTAGTGTGCAATCACACCTTGCCGATGTCCTGCTCTAGTGATTCAACGAAGTGGTTTAATCTGGTTTATCAAAACTTTAATGCTTGAACCTAATTAACTATCTCTTCCTTCATTTAAAGGTAGAAAGGCTGCTGGGCTTTGATGTGCAGCAGCTGCCAGTATTTGCTTCAGCGACTGCAGATTCCGTGTACGTGGCTGGTGACGGCCAGCACTTCATGGTCTGCTGTGTGCGTCGACAGATAAAGGTAAAAGGCCCCCATGTGATGGAGTGACAAGTTCTAGAGTGCAGACAGTCTTTATGGTTTCCCTGCCAGCTCTCTGCTGTGCTCCATGGGCACTTGCCTTGGCTAATGATCCCGCCCTGGGGTCCATCAGTCTGCTAACACAAGAAATGGAGGCTGGCAGCTGCTGGGACATCACAGTCCATTTCATTAGGATAGCCAATCTTTGGATTTTCACTAGTCTCATAACGTCCTTTACATGCATAATATGCTGTGTCCCCTGGGAAAGAAGGAAGGAAGGCAAAACATTTACAAGAATATTTCTAGATTTTACTTTGGCAGTGTCCCTTTTCACTCTAAGAAAGACCTTCAATATTCAATGTAATTTAATAGCAATGGCAGAACCCTTCCTTCTCCTTCCCACATCCCTGACCACATTCGTGGAGCAAAAAGGGTTCTAAACAAAATCTGGGCGTCAGGAGAAATGAATGCCTTTCATCTTTTCCAAATTCACTCCCCACTTACTCTGATTATTCTTATTAATAATTTTTACCCAGTGACTTCTGTCTGGGTGAATTTCCAAAGTGAATTCCAATAAGCCAATTGATGGTTATTTTGATACCTAACAAATGAAAACGCAGGAGATGGAGATAATGAAATGTGAATACAAGGCCTGGTTAGTCCATATGAGCCTTCCCTGAGTAATTGTATGAGTGACAGTCATGGCAAGCAGCCATGGTATTTAGCCACCTTGCCTTTTCCCAGAGGATCTGCAGGAAAGAAGAAAGCACCGTAGCACTTCCAGGGAATGGGCCAGGAAATTGTGGTAGCATTGTAGCACCATATCACTGTATCAGGTTGCACTGAATTCAAGGTCTGCAGTGGACTTTTACACTTTTCCTTCTATACTGAGGCTCTGTAATTCCAAAGATGACTGAAGGAATTCCCAAAGTGATGCCATTTGGCTGTTGAGTCAAGACAGCAGAAATGCAGTGCTGTGTGAGACTTGATCTGACTTCTGTCACATTTCCTGCCCTGCAGGTCACTAGAGCACTCTTCCAGACACATGGATGCAGAGGTAGATTGAGCACAGTTCTCTAACGTAACACAGAAACACAAAGTTGTACAGGGGACACAGTGCTCAAAGTAAACAGGAAGTGTCACTTCACCTCTGAGTCCATGTCACCTGCAAGGCATGTCTCAACAGGGTTTACACAGGCTGCTTGAGCAGGTCTCTGTGTGTCTCTCCCACCTAAAGAGAAAAAAACATTTTCACATATCTTGACCATTCTACCTAATTATCCAATTTTCACCTGCTTAACTGGGTTTTGACATTTATCAGTATTATGCCACATGTAACTAATCCTGGTTGTTTAAGAGCCCTCTGTGTGTTGTGCAAACTTCCACCCCTGAATTTTCAAGGGAGAAATGAGGTTGGTGATTTTCATGGGGTGTCTTGTCTTTAAAACACTTGACCAGCACCAGACACAAACAGTTTAGATGCTGGACAAGGCAGCAAGATGGACATGGCCCCTCTGTCTGTGCCACACCAGCCAAAGCTGGTAGCCTGCCAGCCACGGTTTCCTTGACACTGACTGCTGCAGAGGACTTACTGACTAAATAACTAGTAAGTTATGAAACATTAAAAGCTGAGGGCTCTTCCCATAGTACACCCAAATCTATAAAGTCAGTAAGACCACAAAGACTCGACGGACAGAGAGTGAGTTTTGGAAGTTTCTCCTGGGAGATTTTGGCTCAGGTTATTTAGTCTGATTATTAGTCTTCTATGGAATATGCCCAATTTCAAACCTGTCTTTGATTTCCATGTTCCCATCTCACATCGATACATTGTTTTCTTGTCCCTCTCTCCTAATTGGACAACTGAAAATTGAAACTGGTATTTTATTTTATGGAAATAAAGCCATTGACTAGCTTAGATCAACTCTACATACATTCTGACACTTACTAGAGGAAGAATATTTATGACAATGTTAAATTTTATTTAGGACCTAAGTCACCTGTTAGCGCAGTTTTGAAAGTTTGCATAAGTTTTTAAGTGAGCATAGATTTTATCCACCTTGCATATGCTTTGAAAAAGTAACTGTGCTCATTTAAGCCAATGTGCAATGGCAAACTGGTGGATTTTAAAACATCCCTTGTTTCCCCTTAAAAAAAGAATATTCAGAGAGACAGAGACTTTAATCATTCCTTGCCACTTTTTCAGAAGATTTTTTAAAATAATTCATTTCTTAGAGAGTGATATTTACATTAACATTACAATTCTTGGTGATAACAAAATAAAAAAAAAACATTGCAGGAAATACCAACACATGCCTCCTGAAATGTATATTCCTACTTGCACATCCATTCCAGGACAGTGTGAAACAACAGACCCAATTTAGCTGTATGTCTGGGCAGACCCAGTGGGTAGGTAAAATACTGCATTAAACTAATACCTCTGTA
>VZRL01005371.1:534808-550554 GCA_013397895.1 Origma solitaria | reverse complement strand
TATTTTTATTTCTATTTCTATTTCTATTTGCTGCTTCTTTTAGCAGCAGCATGTAACAACTTAAGTCTATGAGTCCAAACATATTCTCCTGAATTAACATGTCACAACCAGTACGTAATGGAACAATTCGAAATTTAAAAAAAATAAAAAGATGTTAATCATCTGAAGATTGTGCACTTTTTCCAATTCAAGGAAAAAGCCCCCAAATAATCATCTACTCTGAGCCTTCTTTAGAGATATTTTTATATAATTTTGCTTAATTGTTCTGTTCCCTTTACACCACATCCTGCAAGAACGAGGGTCTTGTCTAGCAAATTCTTTCCTTTCTCCATGACAGCAAATTATTCCTTTTTTCTTTCCTTTCTCATTGACAAAGAACCTTAGGAACAACCTTCTCAGTAAATTAGTTTATGCAGCAAGGGCAACTGATACCATTTTGTGATCGGTTTGATATTTTTGAACAGTAATTGAATGAACAAGCGTTAAAACTGGACATGGCATCCAAATTCAGAGATTCATTGGTACTATCAGTAGCAAATTGGAACTGCTTTTGTTTCTGAGTGTCTGAAGGGATGACTCAGTATTGGCAGTGAGTAAAGCCAAATGATCTAATTTGGGTATAGGGATTTCTGCTTGACTGGAAAGCGCTCCTGTCTTACCAGAAGGGAATTATTGTACAAATCAACACTTTGGCCCTTTCTAGGTAACTGAATCATCTCAGAGTGACCTGCTCTGGCAGCCTCAAATCTGTGTGTGTAATATTCCTAATCTCTTTAGCTGCAGCAAACATGCAGGGCAGCATTACAATATTAATCATTAACTCAGCTCATTAAAAGCTTGCTAATGTTACTGCTAGGTAATCTTGTGGTAGTTTATAAAGCCATTAAAATGTATATTTGCATGTACAGTATTTTAAAAATGTCTGACAGCAGTTGCTATGTTTCTCTTTCAATGTAAAGGGTTTTCAAACCTATCTCAGACTGAATTAATCACTTTGAGTGTTATCTTTCACCTTCTGCTGTGGCACATTCCGTTCTAATTCTGCTAATGCCTTTTAGTATAATTTGAAATCATTTCACAGCAGTGAAAGCAACTCTATAAGTGCTGATGGTGCATTGCTGCTGTATATTTACATTTGGAATTGCCCTTGTACTTTTGCTGACTGCCACAGAAACCTTTGAAACTGATGCTCTCCAGATTCTCATGGATCACTGTGTGTCAAAGACACGTTTCTGTCTCTGCCTTCTACTGATATTTCATGGTGTCACTGGCATTGCTAAACAGTCATCATTGCATTTGTTTGTAGAAGGGTCCCCATCCTTATAAAAAATACTGCTTGTAATCTGTGCAGCTCTTTGTCTGCTTCTGCATTGTATCGCTGGGGTATTTCTGACTGTGTCATTTGTTAATCTGAGTTCTTCTGGAATCATCTCTGCAAACCAGGGTGTGTTTAGATGAGATGTCAGATGAAATGGCAAGAAGCAGTAATGATAGAGCTCCTGTAAATGTTTAAGAGAGATTACATTTCTGAACCTGGGCTCTCTGTGCAGTAGCCTTAATAGAACTGTTATCATTTAGCTTTTACTATCAGATAAGATGTATGGGACAATTTTGGGGTTGGGTGGTTTTTTTTTCTAACTACTTTAGCAGTAGAAATATTTTTATGTGAAACGCAGCTGTGCCTTTTAAGTGTTTGAAAGAATAGATTTACAGACACTACCTGGGTAATTTCACCCCTCCAGCTGTGATTGGAAGCAGTTAGGTGAGCAGGATAAACATGGGCAGTAGTTGGAAAAATTATTATCTACATTGATGCCACCAATTAATAAGGCAGAGTCCTTTCTCCCACTGAGGTCAAGAAAAACATTACTGAAACAAGACTGGGGAAGGCTTTGAGGGTTCGAGGAAGGCGTGGTGATGCATTGAGTGTTCACAAGAATCCCATGAGCCACGGGCACGGATGTGGTCAGGGGAGGAGAGCACTTGCTGGGTTTTGGCACTGCCAAAAATAGATATTATTTAGGGACTGCCCTGTGGCAGTACCCCAACGTAGTTACAGCCTAATCTTCAGGATTCAATGGGATAAAAAAGTGGTTTGTGTTCTAGTCTGTCACTTGCCCATGTGGAACGGGGCTGCTTCTCATGGATCTGTCAAAAGCATATAGGGAGGCTGAGCTATCTCAGATTACTTTGGGCATAGCTTTAATCTCGATAAGGAGATTAAAAAACACCATAAACAAACCAATAAAGCTTCACTAGTGCTTCTGAAAACAACAGGTAAGGCATCACTTACAGAATGTTTTATTGTTGCAGTCACTTCTTCAGCCAGCTCTGGGCTGGGTGTTGTGCTCACAGACAGAAACGAGCTCAGCATTGATCTATAAATTAGCAGTTGCCTAGTGACTCATGTCTTGGCAGACTCGCTTTATGCAAACAGAAAATATCACTATGCAGTAATGGAAGCACGCCAATTTTTTGTTAGGGTCACTGTCCCAGAGCTCGCAGCAATTTTTGACATAAATTTTGACAGGGAGAGTAGCTTGAAAATGGAAAATGTCGATTCAAGCAGGGAATTGTTCAGAAACCATGAGCTAGGTTATAGAGGAATGTTATTATAGACACACTGTAAGGGGAAAAAAATACACACAAATTATGAACCCAAATATATGAAAATAAGCAGTGTAGAATAAAAAAATAGAATAAAATAGAATTTGCAGGGCACATATTAATTATATTAGAAATTGGCTTAAAAGCAGATCTCAAAATGGGAAAAAATAATTTTAATGATTATTGATCAATTTAATTAAGCTATCTAATCATTTTATTGACCATCCAAATGGGAGCATAGGTCCCTGCCAATTAAATCTGCAAATGGCACAAACTTGTTGAGTAGTAAGTAATGAGGTTATGCCCACAAAATTATTTGAGTTGCCTAATTAAAAGCTGATGATCCAGCAATATGTACCTCAATACAGCGAAAAGCTCTGACACACCAGGGGTATATGGGCTACAGCCACACAGTGGGTATTCCCTTCTTGGAATGCTTTGGCTCAGAAAAGGGATAAAGGGCCATCCACAGCAAACTGCTTCAGCCTGAGCTCCTACTGTAATGCTCTGCTTAAATTTAACGTGATCTGTGGGTTTATGAAGTAGACGGAGACAGAGAAAAGGCCAAAGGAGGGATCTTTCTTTGGTGTGCAGCGCTTGTAAAAACAGCTCCTGTGATGGTGTATTTAACGTGCCTGAGATCCAGAAAAGAGTGTCACAAATTTAGCCCTGAACTAGAACCCAAACCTGAGTATTTACTGCTAACAGACCCTCATTAATGGAAGCTGAGACTGAACTGAAGAGGAGCATAAAGAAAGCTACAGAAAATTACAGCTGGTGGCAGAGGACTTTTGAGTATGATAGGGAAAGGTGCAGCAATGTCCAGCCACTGCAGTTTTAAGTTGGCCAATGTACTGTAAAATGCACGTGGAATATTGTCAGCGTCAACGGCATTGTGCTGTGCCAGTGCTGAATCCTTCTGTGCCATTAATCTCAGCGGATCAGCTTAGAAATCAGCACCTGTGAAACTTCACCCTGATATTTTCATGGGCAGTCTTGAAAAAGAAGTTGCAAGGTATTGCTTTTCACTAATTTCAACTTTATCCTTCCTTGTAAACTATCAACAATATCCAATATCCACTAAACCCTTTAAAGATCACAATCTGTATTTTTCAAAGCTTATGAACAGCAAAGAAAAGAATTTCTTCAAGAGGGGGGATCCAAATTCTCCAAGTTTTCTAAAGAGGATATGCATATATAAGAATCTGAATGTCATCTTAGTGGTGAAGAATATTTCCAATTTTGATAAAAGAAGAAACTGTGCTTGAACCAGCAGAGAAAAACATTACTGTCATCTGTCTCCATCCTTTTTGTCTTTCTTTTCATCAAAGGCCTGAACAAGCTTCATTGGAACAAAAGTAAATCTTCCATGGGACATGGTGTCATTAAGGGCTTGTGAATCATGAAATCATGGAATGGTTTGGGTTGGAAGTAACCTTAAAATCATCCAGTTCCACTCCCTGCCATGGGCAGGGACACCTTCCACCATCCCAGGCTGCTCCAAGCCCCATCCAGCCTGGCCTTGAACACTTCCAGGGACGGGGCGGCCACAATGAAGCCACAAGAGCTTTAATTTTGGCTGTCTCTGTGCACTCCTATGGCTCTACTCAATCCCACAGAATGATGCCAGTTTTGTCCCTGATGAAGGCCAGAACTGGTTTACGGTCTTATTTTTCCCTGTTTTCAGCTTTATCTGCACACAGGACATGAAACCCAACCGTCAGAGTAGGTGTGGAAGAATCATTTCAGTCTAATGAGGCACCCTTGTGAATAACCCTTTCCCAGAGCCTGGATACACCGGGATCAAGCCCCCCTGCTACAGAGAGAATAAAAGAAAAGTACTCAAGAGAATTCCTGAGCAAATGCTGCAGTCACGCTGTAATGGAGACTACCAGAGGTCTCTAGGAAATGTGAACCTCAAAAAAGAAGCTTTGAATGTTTTGTCTACCATTTATGGCCAAAGAACGGCACTTGAGAACAACAAGGAAATGCAGCGAGGAATTCTCAGCTTTTCTCTCTCTTTTCTTTTCCGGCATTCTTCCATGGTGAGCAGCACATCTCTGCATCTCTGAGGTACAAAGGAAATTGAAAAACTGCAGGACTGGAACAAGTGCCCTCAGCTTTGCAGGATGAAATAATACCTTAATTGGTCTGTCTGTGTGGAAGAAAGCTGTCCAAGCCCTATCATCTCAGCCTGACCAATATGATGAGAAAAGCACCTGAGATCTGATATCAGCAGATCTTCCTCGAGCTATTTGTATCTTTTAATGAAGAGAACTGCTAATGCGATTTACAGAACAAGAATATTTTAAGTCATTGTTTTGTGCATGTAATGGACTCCTACATAACCATCTTAAGGAAATCTTTAAAAGAATATATTTTTTTCTCTTGTATTTAATTTTTTTTAATTAATATTTTTGCCTTGCATTGCAGAAACAAGACTAGCAAGCACCTTGGGAAGGTACCCCTTTGCTCCAAGCAGAATGGACTTTTTCCAAAGCCTCCCTATGTCCTGTTTCTGTAACCCATTTTTAAAAGGCTCTGATAGTGGACATTCCAAAACCAAAGATGAATAGTAAATTTTAATCCAATGAGCAGGAAAAGGTATTGAATACAAGAGAAAATAATGTTATTCTTGATGACCTTTGATATTACATTAGCTTTTAGATTTTCTGTAGGAGAGTAAGAACCTGGAAGTTTCAAAGTCTCATCTCACTGTGCCAGGATCTTTCACCAACTCTCTGAATTAATTGTGCAAGTTTGTTTTCCTTTATGTTGCCCAAGGAATACATTTCTTGTTCAAAGTCATGAGCTGAAGATTGATCGTAGGAAAAGCAATAAGAGTGTTTTTTGACTTACAATGGTGATAAAGGAGAGAACCCCCAATTTAGATTTTTGAACAGCTTAATATATCAAAACCCTTCAAAATATAAATATTGAAAACATCCAAAACATTATGCCATTTTTAAAATAATCTAACAGGAAATCATATTTAGCTGTCACTAGGTTCCCACTGTAAAATAGTTATAACCCGGTCTAAAGAATTCAAAATTACTAGAAATATAGAATTAGTAATCTAAGTTAATATTGTGAATGAGTAAGTTAATGAAACATCCTGAAGGCTGCTAAACAATGATATACTTTAGGCAAAGGAAGACTTGGAGATGATCAATTTGTATAGCTATAAAACAATTCTATTTTTAAAGAAGAAATTAAGGCTCTTTCTTTGTGTTATATTTAATCTGGAGGGAAAAGAAAAGTGATGAATTCCTGCCCAGTTCTGAGGACCACAATTGATGTATTTCTTTTGAAAAGAAGAAGCAAAAATGTGGCTTTGATTCCTCTTTTATGGCCATAGGTAAAAATGTTCTAGGACAAAAAGATTATGCATGAGTTTCTGTTATGAAGTGACTGTGCTCTGACAGCTCAATGTACAGATATTGCCAAGGCAAAGGAGAATTTTGAGAAGCCCGAGTGACTGAGGCCATTTGAAATGTGGAATGATTCCATCAAGAGAGGTGTCAGCCTGTGGAGCCCTGAGCATCAAGAGTCCTGACAATTGCCTTCAGTTGCTCTGCGAGAGCGATTATGCTTTCAAAAGTGTGGCTGAAAGGCTGCACTCACATTTCTGGGAAATTATTTAAGAAATATAATACACCAATCTTTCTGGTAATAATATAGGAACTGGATACTAGGGCTCAGGACTCCGTTGTTTCATTTTTGAAATGGAGAAAATGTCTTTCTCTGATGCTTCTG
This sequence comes from Origma solitaria, assembly GCA_013397895.1. Classification (NCBI taxonomy): domain Eukaryota; kingdom Metazoa; phylum Chordata; class Aves; order Passeriformes; family Acanthizidae; genus Origma; species Origma solitaria. The sequence continues at coordinate 544,191 of VZRL01005371.1, read as the reverse complement.
TTGCTTGTGTGACATCTGATGTTGAAAAGTTCACGTACACACCTTTTCCAGACCTTCATCTTATCACTTCTGTCATCATTTGGAAGAGAACAAAGTAGAATAGAATGATAAAATAGAATTGTTAAAGTTGGAAAAACACCTCCAAGACCATTGAGTCCAACCTTGAACACCCACTAAACAACATCATGAGCACATACACTCACTTTGTGAACAATTCCAGGGATGGAGACTCCACCACTTCCAGGAGAACCTGTTCCAATGGTTAAGCATTTTTCATTTTTTCCTAATATCCAACCTGAACCTCCCCTGGTGCAGCTTGAGGCCATTTCCTTGTCCTATCAGTCACAGCTGGACCTGCATCTCCTGTGCTCTTTTAGATGCAACTGGAAAAAGAACAGAAACCAAACATCACCCTCAACTCTCCTCCCCGAAAAAAAAGCAAAACAAAGGGAAAAAGCCTTGCAGAAAAAGCAAACCCCACACATAAGGTCCAAATGGCCTATTGCCAGTCACTATTCATTCCCAGACTGGGGTAAGTTTTGGGGGTGTGTCTCAGTAGGGAATTTCCAGCCAATACAATGGAGAGGAGAATTGCTCTGTTAGAAGGGGCACAAACACTGACAGCATCAGGTGCTTGGCTTCCTGCAGAAAAGAGGAAATGTAGCTCCCCAGAATGCTGACTGTAGTACAGCATCATATTTTTGACCACATCTTGGGCCAGCTGTGAATCAAATTGTTCATTTCACTAAACTAAACTCCTCATAAAACCCAGTGGAGCGACAGAAACGAGGCTGGTTTGCTATGCACAGCAACACACACGTGAGCAGAGAAAGTGCCTTCTGGGGTTACGAGGGAGAGCAGACTTAATGAATTCAGCTGATGAGACTTTTTTCTTGGTTGTGCTTCCCACGGACCAAATTAATTCCAACAGATGAGTAAAAGATGGAAAGAGATGCTAATTAGCAGCTTTTTTTATGAACCAATTCTCTACTTCAGAATCTAATTAGCTTTCTAGATAAGGCTTAGGCTGAGGTTTGTTTCTCCAGTGCAAGGGTTATGTTCCTGTTTTTCCAGCGTTTGAAGAGAAATGCTTTGGATTGATGGATATTTACCTGTACAGTCCTTACTTATATATTTATGAATTATATATAAACTTCTATATACCCCCTAGATGATGAGGGCCCTCTCTCATTACAGCTCTGGGGAATTACCCAGAACAACAGATTCCTCCAAGAGAGGGAACACAAAGGATTACAAATTATGGACAAGACCATTTTAGCAGAGTGGTGGAGAACAGTTGTGGTTGTGAGACAATAAACTGAGGGAGAACAGAGCAGGAGGAGTCTGAGGGGAGCCACAGCATGAGGAGAAAAGCCAAAAGAAATACCCAAGATCTATTTGTTTTTCCTACAGTTTATATGTTGAAGGAAGAAACCAGAAGATATATAATGGAAAACAAGGATAGAAGCAAATGTGAAATCTAGAGAAAAATATGAAAAAAGAACGTAGCTGGTTAGGTTCAATTGTCTGTGAGGATAAGATGATCTCCTGACAAAAGCTCTGCACATTTGGGGGGGAAAAGATAAGTATGGTAAATAGTTGTGCTGGAAGAAATAGAGACACAACGTTCTGCTGTTTGCAGCCCAGCACACTGGATTTACTATCATGAAACATGTAATTTTAAAAATTCAAAGCCATACTGGTGAGTAATTGCTTCTGAACTCCTAGGCTGCAATTTTTAATCAACGTTTGAAAACAATAAGGAAAGCCATGAAAGAGGCTGACATGCTAGGCAAGGGCCAAACTTGAACCAAATTTTGTTTTAAGTCTGATTCCAGAAAGCTTGGGTATTTAAAAATCATGGGATGCTAAAATATTCTCTGATTTATGACATCCAGGAATAAATCCACAGTGGAAGTGCACGGAACTGTGCCGCAATGGTGGTGGCTTGTAGTGAAGACAGCCTTAAGGACTGTCTCAGCATGTTTGGAAGGCAAGTTCTGAGCCTCAAAACTACAAACGTAGAGGTCTGAGGTGAATTAATTTGCTGCTTGGTGTTGGTGCTGGTCAGTCACAAAGGATGCTTTAAAAAGGCCACCCAACACCCCAGCAGCTTCTTGCAGTGTGACAGATCTAGGACTATGCTGCCACAGAGGTAATAAAGACAGGCTCAGGAGGCAGATTTTCCCTTCCAAAACTAGCTCACATTTCTGAGGACACGCTGAAAAAAAAAAAAAATAGAGGAGAAAGAATGAGAAAGATGTTAAATTTGGCGATGATAATGAAACCCTGCATATTGAACTAGGATCGAGTTAGACTGATTCTCTCTTGCCAGGAAAATTTGATTGCTTTTCTAATACAATTATAAAATGTAATGGAAAGAGGGAATCCAAAATCTCCCTTGTATTTGATGGAATGTGTATTTGAAACATCTCAAAACTTAATTCAAGGGGATTTAGAGGGTGGGGACTGTCATTGGCAGACTGCTAATACCTGTGTGAGATCCTATAAGGAAACCAGCCATGATCAAGTGAAGACTTCAGCTTTCCAATAAAACAAAGACATTTCAGATGTTTTTGCAGATGTTACCGAAGGTATAATATGGTGCTGCCTCAATCAAATCAGTGACAGAGAGCACAGGAGTGTTCAGACAAATGCTGCCCCTGCTGCAGGAGAAGGAATGGGCACGCTGATTTCCCTATCTGGATACATCAAACACAGCCCACATTTTCCTCATCTCTTCCACTCAAAGTTATGGCCAAATTAATCTGCCTGCACAATATCCATCCCTGAGAATGATTTATGGGATTATGGCATGAGAGACAGATCAAAAACTGGGGATGTGTGGATGGAAAGCAGCAAACTGTGCAACATGCTTCTAAATTCTGGTTCAATGGTCAAAACAATCCCTTCTCACTGACTGCAGCAAGGTTTGGCATTGACAAGACTCTTGGAAAGCCAATTTCATCTTTCTGTGCATTGTTAATGCCTCTAGACTCTCAGTCACCACAGGAGATCTCTGAGGTCCAAGCTGGGTGGAAGCCAGGCAGAAAGCAACCACTTCTTTTAGCATCAGTTTACACACCATCTTATTCCCTAGAGCTTTGGGGTTGCAGTTGGATTCAAAATATGGCTATGTGGGTTAGATCCTGTTGCCTGTGTTTTGGGGTTTTTTTGCCTGGTGTTTCACCAGGGTTGGAGGAGATGGACCAAGCTCCTGTAATAAATCCAGGCAGCCTCCATGGGTCTCCAAAAGCAGAGCACACAAGTGCTCAGTCACAGCAGAGATCTGGAGCACAGATTCAGTGTTGTGAGAAGAATCAGCAAGCTGGGCATGAGGGAGGGAAGTGGGAGGAGGCTCAGTAAGCTGCGGGGCAAAAAAGTGGGAAATGATGGCTGAGAAGAGGAGGCAGAGAGGGCAGAGTGTTCAAAGGATGGATCCTCCCAGTAATGATCAGAGGGGATGTGTGCTGGCTTTGTCCTGCTCATCATACTCATAAATGGTGTGGAAAACAGAGAACAGTGATGTGACAGCGATTATGTGGAATTAGGTTAGTAAAAACTGAAGCTGTCTGCAGAGAGACCTCATAAAATCTGAGTAACTGGATCATGGAACAGTAGATATCAAACTCCACGCTGATAAGTGGAGGAGGAACAGGCATGAGTAGATATGCACCAGTGAGCTCCAAATTAGCTGTCACATCTCAAGAAAAATGATCTGAGTCATTGTGGATAATTCAATGAAAAGATCAGGTCCATATTTGGGAGCAATGAAAAAAATACCCCAAACAAACAGACAAAAAGTTAATAACCACTGAAGGGTGAGGCAAAAAACCATCACACTGCAGCAGCAAATCCCCAGCGTACCCACACCTTACACTGTACAAGCAGTTTGACCTCTTCCCAGTTCCACACTGACAATTTTTTTTTTAAAATATAGCTAGGAAATGCTCGGGGAAGAGTGCTGAACATGACCAGCAGAATGGTATGACTTCCATATGAGGAGAGGCTAAACAGAAGTTTTACCCTTGGAAAGCAGATGACTAAATCACAGAGGTATATAAAATATATAAAATATGCTCCACAAGTGGTGTGAAGATGTAAATGGGGAACTATAGCTATTATTTCTTATTGTACAAGCACATAATGAAATTGCCAGCAGGTCCAGAACAAACAGAAGGAAGTATTTTTTCAAGCAGTCTATAATTAAATTGTGGAACACATTGCTCCAGGATGCCATGGAAGCTGAAAGCATAAATGAATTAAAAATGTGATTAGACAAATTTATGGATTTGCCTCCATCAAAGGCTGTTAAACAGAAGGATGTGGTTTCGATATCTGACTCGGGAAATCTTTCAGCAAAGATTGCAGGAAATCTGCAAGGATATATTGAGCAAGGAGGGCAGAGGATTTTCACTCCTTGTCAAAGGGAGTATTTTCACTTCTGATTTTCCCCTGTGCACTTTCTCTAAACAGCTGAAACTGGATTGTCTCAGACAGAGGATCCTGAACAATCCTTTGGCTTGACCCATTTTGACTCTTTACAATTCTGACTCTATTTCATTTCTCTTTTCCCTTTATCTGCCTTCGGTTTCTATAACCAATCCATTGGGTGAACTAAGTCACTGAGCAGTGCAGCTGCTCTCTGACCAGACTTCATAACCCTTTTTGACTTCTGGGATTGTTGGACAGTTTACCCGTGCCTTGTCTTAATGCTCAGCACCTGGAAAAAGCAGGGAGGATTTTCAATTAACTCCTGGGTACATGAGCCATAGAATTAATTTTCTTTGATGCATGCTGGAAAGGTTTTTGAAGACTCTGCTAGGCAAGACTGGGCAGATGTCTGAAGCACACCATGGACTGCAGGCGCAGTTCTGACTACTGGGGATGACTGTGAGCTGAGCTGGGCTGAAAAAATCTAATGAATTTCCATTATCTAAAAGAGCACTTAAAGGCACTATTTAAAAAAATGTGTGAATGATCTGGCTCTGGAACAGGATGCAAACACCAACAGGGGAAAAAAAAATAGAGCGACTAGGAAATGGAATCTGGAAATTCATTTAAAAAAAATTACCTCTCTCACGGGAGGCAGAAATGTAAGTAGGTACATAGAAAAGCAGAGGTTAAGTGAACAGGAGCAGGGAAGTGAAATGACAGTGATATATTGAAATGGAAATGGGGATGGTCGATTTGATCTGCATATACAGGGGCATGATGTCATGAAGCCTCTTGATTTAACCATGGTAAAAGCACATCTGTGGCACTGTAGCGAGTTTTGGGAAACCGTCAATAACAAAACCAGAACAAATTGCACAAAATTTAAAACCTGCAGCAAAATGAAAATAGGGAATGACTTCTGTGAAGCCATGAATACCTCAGCAAAAAAAACACCAGGAAGGGGGAAAAGTTGTTTAAGCTGAAGTACACCCTTGGCACAAGAACAAATGGCTGTAAACTGGCCATGAATAAATTTAGGATGGAGATTAGAAGAATTTGTCTAGCCCTGAGAGGAGCGAGGTTTTGGAGCTGCTTTTTAGTAGAAGCAAGAGGCACACAACAGTCTACTTTATTTTAAAATGACAGTGAACAGCTTATATGATATTGTTGCCTTAAATAGAAAAGGACTATGTCTAGCAAGCCAGGAAGTCCCTTATATCTTTATATTTTAAGCAATTCTGTATTATAAGATGAAAGTAGATTTGAGAACATAAACATTTGAAGGGCAGGAATAGAATTACTTTCTTGAGAAACTTCTGAGGGTGGTTATGCAATATTTTCTCAGAGGGACTCATGGATGACTCACCATTTGGGTTGTCTAAAATAAGCCTGAATAAAGCAGCAAGCCAGGTAATTTCAAGATGTGCCAGTGTAATGAACAAGTCAGTCTTAATTGTCACTCTTCATCAGGAGTCAAATCATGGGGCCCTGAAGATTCAAACCCTGGAGCTCAATGGCAAAGGTACAAAACACAGGGAGGTAGATTCACTGAAAGCTGCTGAAAAGGAGGAGACAGTGGCCAAAAGTCAAGAATGTTGAGCTGGGGGTTTCTAATTGCTCACCCCAAGTGATGTTAGGTTTCCTTTTTGTTGGCATGAACAGGATCTGCATTCCGGAGACGATTGTTGGAAACTATACCAATCAAAAAATGTTGTATAACTTTTAACTTTTTATTTTTGTCTCTCTAGTTAGGCTTGACTTGACTTCACTTTGGGGAAGGGTATTTTCTTTAGTTTATTCAGGAGATATAGCATCACTCTAAGGAGATGGCTCAGCACAGGGACAGAATGGAGCAGCCCAAAGATACCCAGAGAGATAAAGGCCATCCATGGAACATTAACAGAACATCGGTGGCCATCTACAAACATCCACCCCAGAGCTGCCTCTGACAGAGCTGAAGACATCTTGCCCGGAAAGATGATAAGAAAATGGAAAAATGAATATCTAATTTACATTGGAGACAAGGAGATCCGGATCCAATAGAAAGCCGAATACTGAGGGTTGCTCAACTCTGGACTAATGAACTTTGAAGCAGTGCATCTCTATGGGTTTTGACTCTATACAATTTGAGGGAAAATCCTGTAAAATTGGTGTGTCATGGAATGATTCTCTCTGCACACCCGGGCTGTGTGTGGATGAGATGATTTCTGTGGTACACCCTGGCCAGAACAACATCCTGGCCAGATAATAAAGTAATGCCTTGACGCTCTAACATTAAAATGTTGTTGGAGGGGTTTTGTTTTTCCCACAGTTTTGGTGACAGGATCATTCAGGATGAAACATTTCATGTGGAGGAGGCTCAGGACCCTGAGCAGCCTGGTCTAGAGGAAGGTGGCACTGTCCATGGCAGGAGAGGACTGGGACTAGCTCATCTGCAAGGTCGATTCCAATCCTAACCATTCTCTGATTCTGTGATTTCAAAAAGAGGTTCAGGACCACCAATTCCAGCTACACAGTTCAGAATGTCATGGAAGAACCTCAGATTCTGAGACCAAGTAGCCTCAAAAAGTTCTCAAAACTAAGGCAATAGCCAGGAAAGTCAGTACCTAAAAGATCAGACCTCAGGTATAAGGACTGGCCAGTGCAGACTACAAAATTAACTTCTAATTGTGGTTTTACATCCAAACATCTTACTACTCTCTGAAGATGACTTGTGTTCTTTTTTTTTTAACATTAAGCTGCCATTTAACTTTTTGTTTCACCTTGAGAAAATATGGTGTTGAGAATGCTCAGTGATCCTCTCTCCTCTTTCTCTTCTGTCACCTGAATGACAAACACAGCAGAGCACTTCTCTTCAGAGCTGCTGGAACTGGTCTTTCCAAACCAGTGACGAAAATGATGGCATGGAGACTTGAATATGTGGAAAATAGGGTGGAAGAGCAGGTCAAAATATTTTTCTCTTACAAGAACAGTCACTGGTGCTTAGATTTAGTGCATTTTTGAGATAATAACCTGGATTCTTTGTAGCATATCACTGTGGCACTAGGGACAAGGCATATTTTAGGTAAATAGTCATAAGATAATGACTTCACAGTGGTGTTTTTAGTGAACTACAACAGATTTTTAAGAGGTTGAAGATGCAAATTCTAACTTCATTGATTGTCTTTTAATGGAAAATAAGCCAAAGTTAAAGTAGACACGCTTGGGAGATTAAGCTCTCCCAATGAGTTTTCTGATCTTAATTAAAACCGAAATTTTGATACTTTGCATTTTATGACTCATTTCCATGCATATCAGTACAAGGTCATTTCATTGTTCTCAGAGATATCTTTTAATCTACCCCCTTGAGACTTGCATTCGTTGATTAAATAAATATGCTCTGGGAGCATTTATAATCTGACCATGCCCACTTACACAACAGATGTCAAGTAGTTACCCTTTATTCCTAATATACAATCAAATTGATAAAAGCATGGAAATTCTGGGTTCTGTCCAACACCAAGAGATGAATAATTAAAGTAAAAAGAGACTTCAAGTTCTCACATTTTCTTTTTCATGATCTCACTTGATGTAACTTTCAATACTGAGAATTCCAGAGCTGGACAAAACTCTGACAGCAATACTTTCACTAGCAAAAATGTAGGTTCAGAATCATGAATTATTTCATACTGATTCTGCTACACTTCTTCAGCATGGAGATGGAAATGCAAATCCAGAATCCAAACCACTGCTTTGAGATAGTGTCATTTCACAGAAGTGATCATATTAACTGAAAATATTTCGAAACTTATCGTATATTAAATAGTGAATATTTAAAAATGCAGGAAGAAAACCCATGTATCCACCATCAACGAACACAAAGGTAACTAACCTAGGAGTTTAATACAGCTGCAAGCAGGAAATGCTAAGAAAGCTCTGAAAAGTCTGATAAAAATGGAATGGCAAATGATTCCTCCCTGTTTCCACAAGTCAAGCCTCAAGCAGCCTCTTCACAGCGTTCAAGTTTTCAACTCTATATCAAATGATGTAGTCACTTATTATATGTTCATCTCATTTTGATTCATCATCCCTAGTTGGAGAGTCAGGCTTGCCAAGATTCTGCCCTTTTTAAGAAGCCTCTTTGGGAATGTCACAGGAATTCTGTGACATTACATGAAGGAATTGTGGCTTCCAGGCTAATTTTGTCCAGAAAGAGCCTGTAAAACCTGTTCTACCAACAGCTGAGCACAGACACTGCCGACCTGAAATGTTTCCTTTTAGCATCACAACCCTCCTTCCATTTGGATTTAGCCCTTCCCTCCTGGAAGCCTGGAAGAATAGTTATCTCACTATTTTTCCCCCCAGAGCCCACCTCCATTTTTCTTCGCTGATTGAGGTCCTGGACCTCACAAAGCTCCTGCTGCCTGGGGTAGGTGACAGGATTATGAGGACAGAGGTCTTTCCATCGCCTAAAGGCAGGGCAATCCTTGGAGAAGGTTGATAAGACTTCCAAGTACAAAGTGCAGAAAATACTCAACTCATTCCACTCGCTGGAATTTTTCTCACCAGCTCCCCAAGCTGTGTGAAGGTCAAAAGCTCATTTCCTCTTACAGCATCTTTCACTGGCTCTGATCTGTCTCTGTTTTCTTATCTATTTCTCTACCATGTTCAGCTGTAATGAGTCGATAAGGATTCAGATAAGGAATTTATGATGAATGGGGTGTTGGTTTTTTTTTTCTTCTTGGACACAAAAAGGACAGGTTCTTTATGCCTTACTCTGGGAAACCTTACATGCGGTGTTGCTTGTGAGCTGCCACAGAGCTGACCTCCAATCTGCAGTTCTGTTTTCATAATGTTAAAGGCCGAAGGTTTTATGTTGATGCATATTCTGAACTTTCCAGGTCAATGATTAATCTCAGCATTTTTAGGAACATAAGAATTTCCTCACAATCCAGCAGAGGGCCCTG
>VZRL01005371.1:457665-534794 GCA_013397895.1 Origma solitaria | reverse complement strand
TTTTTTTTTTTTTTCATGGCAGAAAATGACTTTACTTATACGATGGGGCTGTTCACAGCAAACCAGCTGAGCCTTGCTTTCAGCTCAGGTTTGGATTTTTTTTGGTAAAAGTTAGGTTACATTAAGAAAAGAACATGCCACAAGTTATAAAAACAAGTAATCAGACTTATTTACTTATCTACCCACTCCACTGCAAAATGCAGAGAATAAAAAATGATGATTTTAGAGGTTATTTATATCAGGGATTAATCCTGCCTGGTTGTGCTTTTTCAGCACTGACATCAGCTAGAATTTGGGGAATGTAGGCTTGTGTTCATTGCAGGCATTTAATTCACAAAATAAAGCCACAGATGAGTAGAGCTGGTGAGAATTTGCAGGTTGCTCTCCCCAATTTGAATAATGTGATATACAGAATGCACTACAAAGTGATTTTGAAATGTAAAACATTAATGTTCCCTTTGAAGGGCTGATATCAAGTGCCAAATGATATATCAATTAAATGGAAAACAAATCCCAGCCCTGCAAATATTGTACAAAAACAACTTCTTTGAAGTCAATGGGACTAATTACAAGTGTAAAATAGAGACTGGTTGTACAGCACTTCTGTTAACTGGAGTTTTATTTCATGAATTTAATAAAAAATGGATTAAAGTTCTCAGAACAACTCCAGCTTGGCTTCACAGTGACAGAGAGCAATTCCTGCCTGGCTCAGCCATCCGTGGGTCTCTGGCATCCAAATCCTGCATCTGACATTGCACTGCAGAGCGTCTCAATTCCCATATCAGAGGTGAGGTCTGTGGGCACTGCCCGGCTAAGGGGTTGTGTTCTGCATTCCCAACTCCTCGCGGCTACCCCACCCAACCTTCAGGCAGCTCCAAAGGACACCTCCAGCATTTCCTCTCTGTTTTGAGATAGAGTTTTGTGCTCAGGGTGGACTGGGCAATAGGCATCAGCCTCTTGCTCATGTAGCTGCTTCCCGTGAGCAATGTTTCAATTAAAAATGAGAAATGGGGAGTTCCGGGCTGGATTTTGATTTGTGGATTGGCCCCGGTGGTTGCTGTAAAGCTGGTTTTGGTTCTCATTTGTATACAAAGCAAGAAAATTAGGCCTGTGCTATAAAAATGGAAGAAAAGACAGATATGCAGCTCACTGGGGGAATATGATTCCCAGCTATCAAGGTTACACCGAGGCAGCAATTACAATGTTCAGTTTTATCCTATTCAGACCTATCTGTCCTCAGACCACTTAAATTAAATTTAATCTCTCAGGTTACCTATTAGCATCATATATTTAGAGGAACCAATGTCCTGCATGTCGATATCCTCATAGCAACTCTTGGCAGCACTGCTGATTACCCTCAGGTGACAAGTGCTTAGAGGTATCTCTGGGCACAAAACATTGTTTCTGTCAAGCATATATTCCCATTTGCTGCAGTTTTGTCAATATTTTCATATTGCAGCAGTTCTGGGTCCTAGGAATGGTTGGTTGCCTCTCAGTTACACTAAAAGGAGCAATCTCTTGTGGGTTTTGGAAATGATTGTAGGTTGTATCTCCACAGGCCGAGATTCTGGTACCCTCTGTGCCATGACAATTATAAATGAAAACCATTTGAGCTTCCTCCAGCTCACAAGCTGTAATCTTTAGTATCCATGAGTTTCCTGAGATGTGCAAATGGTGCATAATCAACACTCAGAGCCTGATAACGGCATGGATCAGCATAAATCAGGACTCAGAAGCCAACCCCTAATGGACTTGCTGAGGAGCTGTGTAAGTGTACAGAGCACTCTGTGCAAAAATATCTTCTGATGTAATGCAAGGGAATGAGAATTCATTAAAAAATCTGTTTCTGCATCTCTGGCTGTACCTTTCGAGTACCAGCCTAACTGTCCTATGATTGACACAATTCTGGCCAGACCTTTGTCTCACTTTCTCCAGCTTCTCCCTAAAGCAAATCTGTGGATATTTTTATTGTAATTATTATGTTTTTGTCTGCTTTCACTGTTTTACCAGCATCAAACCATTGCCCATGTAAATTTCTGGCCGCTGCATGATCTGCTCACATGGACTGTCTTGTCTCATACTTTTTTTTCAGTTGGATCATTAACAGTGAAAATAAATAGCTCCAGACCCACTGGTGTCAGTCTGAACATTTTCCTCGGTGATGACTGAGGAAACTGCTCTGCCAGGACTCAAAAGAAGGAAGTCCTGTTCCATGCAGCTGGGAATCTCCACAGGACAAATTCTAATGCTTCTTCTTTTAATATCCCCAGGCTGGGCTCCCAGGATGAGCCTTGTAAAAAGAGAAAAAGATTCCTGTTCTGAAGATGCTCCTGAGCAGCACTTGCAGTGGCATGCAGAGATGCTGCTGCCGCATGGAGGTTGTATTGCAAATAATATCCTCAGATAAGACCATGGATTTGGATTCAGATTCACACTGCTGGGCCAGCATCCTCCAGGACAAGGAGTCATTTCAATAGATGCGTGTTCCAGAGGGAATGCAGAGCCTTTCAGGCACTTGGGTGGCAAATGCAGCTGCCAAGCACTGCTGAAACTAGGCCACTGCTGGGTGTCTCTTGTTCATCCCACCTACTCACCTGTCTGCTCTGCTCAGCTCTGTCTCTACAAAGAGGCTGAAGCTGGGGAGAAGGGGGAACTGGCCATGCTCATCAGAGGCCCACTGGGTTTTGTCCTCTCTGACACCTGACAGACACCCACCCCACGGCTGTGCCAGGTCACATGTTCAATAGTTTCGCTGTTTAAGCTCCTGTCACTGGATTTCCCTGTAGAACTCTCAGAGAAACAGAGGTAATCCTCAGTGCTCCTGGAGCGGCTGGTGATGCGCAGGGGATGAAGGACAGAGCAGTCAGTCAGGCTTACCCAGGGAAAGCACCACCTTTAATCACATTGCATTACAACTGGAGGGCTGGAGATGCTGAAAGCGCTTGCATGATGTGGGAATTAAAGGGCCAGGCAGGGACTTTGTGCACTGCTGTGGTGTGGTACACCCAGCAAACCTCAGAGCAGGGGATTCTCTGCTGAAGACAGAGGCTGTGAGCTTTGAAAGTGAAGGGAGGTCAAACTCCACAACACACAGGAAAAATGCTGATATTTAAACTCTGGTATTTTTGAAATTGCCCTTACTGAAGATCCAAGTTGAACCAGTCTCCCCATTTTACAGCACGTGGTAAGAGATGGGACTATCCAGTAGATCATTTTAGAGAGCTGCAGTTTTGGACTGAGCACCTGCCTCATCTCTGCAGCCCTTCATTGCAAAGGAGAGCTCTCCCTACACAGCTGTGTGCCTGGGAAAGATGGAAAGGTTTGATCCCACCTGCACCTAAACTTCTGTCTTTCCTGGGCTTGGCCCATTCTCCTGGCACTGAGATGCTTGTGCAAAGCTGGGTCTAAGACCTTCTGGCTGGTGCAGAAACGTACTCCAGACTCCAAAGCAGTTGGGAATAGGAGCCTGTGGTGGTCCCAGGAGGGCAGTGGGGAAGGTGGGGAGGTGGATGGTGCCTTGAAGCTCGGGAGGTTGGGGTTCCTGTCTCCAGGCAGACCTGAAGCATTGGCCTTGGCAGTTGTTGCAGTGGGAGAAAAAGATGAAAAGGACCTTGGAGAGACTGCCTGGCCCTGCTTCATTGCCAGAGCTTGTGGAGATGGAGAGGGAGAAGGTGCGAGGACCAAAGACCCAAAGGCTGCCTTGGAAGGATCACTGTGCACTGAAAGATGATGAAAGGCCTTTGCTGTGGGGAGAGCCACCAGAAGCACCACAGGTCACTTTTTCTTTCAGGCCTTTTGCCTCTCTGTGGTGACAGTTTTGAGTGGTTTGGCTGTCCAGGAGGAGTCATTATTCTCACCAGCTTCCCAGCCTTTCTCTGTGTGTTTCAATATCTCCCTGTGCCTTGTAGGGCAGGTGTGTGTGCTTTACCCCGCAGCACTGAGGCTCCTGGGGTTCCTAGCTGGCTGTGATCTGACTGCATGCTGAGGAAGGGAATTTGTGCATGCTGGCCAGCCCAGGGCTGTCACACAGTGCCAGAGGTTTGCCTGTGTGCGGGTGAGGATGTGAGACACATGGAAAGCAGGTGGGCTGCAGTGCCGATGTGGTGAACTGAAAATGCGACTGTAGCTGCTTCACTGCTGAAGTCTTCTCTGTGGGGTAGGGGAGGTTATTTTACTTACCTTCATTTTCCTATTTATGTCAAAAGCCTATTTTTTTTTTCTCCTTTCCTTTTTCCCATTGCAATTCATTTATTCTAAAACCTTGAGAATAAATCCTCAAGGAAGAGGAGATGATTTTTTCCATTGCTGAATCCCCTTCAATATACCCTGCCAGGTCCTGTGCTCTTTGCTGGTAATGTTACATCTGAGACCACAAATCCCCTCGAGGTTCAAAGTCACTTTGGCCCAGCACTGTGCAGCATCCCCAGAACACAAAGGGCTGTAATGGAAAGAGAAGCAATTTGTGTGTCTGTGTTTTCAGACTTCATACATTCAGAGGTTTATAATGTCCAAAGGGTAGATCAAGATAATTAAATACCAACAAGCAGAGATAGATGAGCTCTGTGCAGGTCAGTTTGCTACACAATACAATACAAACTACCAGGAGCTTTTGTAAATGCGTTGAAAATAGAAAGAATTCATTTTTGTTCCTTTGTGCCAAGGTTTACTTAAACTCACACCTCTCTTAAACAGGTATTTGATTAAATCTTCATCCAGCCTGATCTTCCTGTAGGGACCTTAAAAACCTCCTGAAAATTAGCTTCATACATGACAGCCCAGGTTGTGCCAAGTTCAAAGTTTTCTCTACACCATGAAAAATGGACCAATCAAGCTTTTTGAGTATTTGTCTTGTTGGCCCTGTTGATTTTTTTTCCCCACTCATCCTGGCAAAGCAAAGCTTTGCTATCAGAAATGTATGTAGCACATCTGTGTTAGTTAGTAGGAGCTCAGGGTTTGTATCCAAGGTTTGAAATCAGACCTCTGGTTTTCTCTTGCAATATTACGTGGTGATGAGCAGAGCTGATTGTATTGGATGAGACTGTTCCAGGTCACCTGAGGACTGTACAGGAAATGGTGAAATGAAGTCCTGGGTTGCACTACAGTTGGCATCCCTGAAGCAAAAAAAAACCACCTTTTTTTTGCTTTATTTATTTACATACAATCATAGAATCACTAAGGTTGGAAAAAACCTCCAAGATCTTCAAGTTCAACCTTTGTTCAATCAATGCCCCATGGCACTGAGTGCCACATCCTCCAGACATTTCTTGGACATCTCCAGGGAGGGTGGCTCCACCACCTCCTGGGGCAGCCCATTCCGATGCTTGACAACCCTTTCCTTAAAGAAATTGTTCCTGATGTCTGACCTGAACCTCCCATGGCACAATTTGCAGTCACTTCCTCTTGTATTGTCCCTTGTTCCCTGGGAGCAGAGGCTGGCTCGCGCCAGCTCCACCCTCCTGTCAGGGAGTTGTAGATAGTGACAAAGTTCCTCTCTGGTCCTGGTCTTCTCCAGTCTCAGCCCCTCCAGTTCCCTCAGCTGCTCCTCATCAGAATTGTTCTCCAGGCTCTTCCCCAGCTCCCTTCCCTTCTCTGCACACTCTCCAGCCCCTCAATGTCTTTCTTGTCATGAGGGGACCAAAACTGCGCACAGGATTTGAGATTCAGCCTCAACAGTGCCCAGCACAGAGGGACAATTGTTTCCCTGCTCCTGCTGCCACACTATTTTTGGTACAGGCCAGGATGCCTTTGGCCTTCCTGGTCACCTGGGCACACTGCTGACTCCTGCTTGTCCCCATTTCTATTCAATAAGCAGAGCACAGAGTCCACACTCTTTCTTCTCACTCTTTTACTGTAAATAACACTGCCTGTGTTCACAGCAGCAGCCCTCAGTCCATGATAACCTCTCCGGTCTGTGGAAATGAATCATTCCTGGCGGGTGTGTGCACACATTCTGATGATGCTGCGTTATCAGAAGACCTTTGTGATGGCACATTGCTCACACAGCAAAGCTGCCAGGGGTTCATTGCTTTTACAGGCCTTCTCCTGAGTGCTTCAGTCCATTGCACACTCACACAAAGAGACTCATGGGGCATCCCAGAGAGTGGTGGATGCAAAAGAAAAATGGGAAATCCGAACAAGGATGTGCATTAAGATCTATGGGAAGACATATTTTTTAAAACATACTGTGTATTATCAACATCATTAATAGCAATGTTGAAGTCATCAGAATCTTGCTGGATTCATAATCGGACATTGTATATGTCAAAGGGGGAACCATGAATTTGGCAAATCTCCTTTGCTCATGAGGTAAGCCCTCATGGTACGGTATGGGATTTGGCGTTACAAACATGATGACTAAAATCACTGCTACTGATCTGCAGCAAATATGTCCCACCCTGAAATAAAAAAAGAAAGAAAGTCTGATGAACCTGGGCATATTCTGGGCTGTGAGGGTGGTGTGGTTTTAACACAGATTGCCCACAGAAGCTGTAGATACTCCATCCCTGGCAGTGTTCCAGGCTGGGTTGGATGGGACTTGGAGCAACCTGGCCTAGCGGAAGGTGTCC
This sequence comes from Origma solitaria, assembly GCA_013397895.1. Lineage (NCBI taxonomy): Eukaryota > Metazoa > Chordata > Aves > Passeriformes > Acanthizidae > Origma > Origma solitaria. The sequence continues at coordinate 528,228 of VZRL01005371.1, read as the reverse complement.
CTGCCCGTGCCAGGGGGGTTGGAACAAGATGGTTTCTTCGGTTCCTTTCATCCCAAACCATTTTATGATTCTCAGGCAGCAGCAGGATGGAGTGAGGATAACGGTGGCAATTCCCAGTGAAGATAACACAAACAGAAATTCTCAAGGCTACTTTTGAGGCTTTTCATCTTCTATTATGGGCTTACCCTGGATTTCCTTCCCCCTTACCTGTAAAAAAGTGGAAATTTGTTCAGTTTTCAAACCCAAGCACAAGCTTGCTGTAGCTGGAGAGGGTCTGCAGCCTGCCTGGGGTGCTGTGACATACAGATCACAGCTGGAGATCCGCTGCTGCAACAGGCAAAGAGCCAGGTGGGAATGAAATCTTTTGGCTGGGGCAATTACTCTCCACTTTGTAGCTTGACCTGTCACATGACAAGAGAGAGGCCCTTTTACAAGGCAGGGAATTTGTTTCCTTGACCTGTCAGGGCCAGAACTTTGTGCAACACAGGAATGATCCCATACCCTTTACCTGAGTCCCCTTCCTCATCTGTAAAAGGACAGCAAGGAAACTTGTTCCTAGTTCCCCTCAAAAGTGGCACAGATTCTGTGAAAGCACAGATCCTGCCCTGTGCTTTCACCTTTGCTGTATCTCATGCTGCTGCTGCTCTCACCGACAGCAAAAATCCCTGACATTTCTCATCGCCTCGGTACACACACATGACTTTTGTGAGGCAGTAAGCAAACAAATATAATGGCACATCAAAAAAAAAAAAGGCAAAAAAAAAAAAGGCACACAGACACCTGCTGTGAGTTTATTTTGACAAGTGTCATTTAGATGCAATAAGCTGCGATCATGTCTCCAGCGCGGCTGCAAACACAGAGGAGCCAACTGGGTAAACAAATCCAGGGGCAGAGCGCGGCTTCTCTCGATGGGTTAGGGGCTGGCGGACAGCGGGAGGAACGGGGCGATTTTCGGGTGGGCTTGCTGAGCGCTCTGTGCCCTCTGGGCCGAGGCGGGCGGTGCGGGAGGAGCCCGCGGCTCTCCCGGCGGGCGCGGTGCCGTGCCGGGCTGCGGCGCCTGCGGGATGCTCGGGAGCGCAGGGATGCGGAGGAGGAGGGCTGCGGGAGGGGACGGGGAGGCGTGTGCCTGCCGGGAAAGGGGGCATTTCTCCCCGTAGCCGCACAAGCCGATGCCTACCCTGCTGAAGCAGTTAAACGGGGGAGAGCAGCAGCCCGGCTGGCAGATTCCTGCCCTGTGATATGCCAGCCACAGGGTGACGCAAGGGCTGGAAGGCTCCAACTAACAAGCCATTTTCACCTGCGTAATAAGCGCTAGTGGAGATACAGCAGCGGCGGCGGCGGCGGCGGCTCCCCGTGCCCGCAGCCGGCCAGACCCCAGCGCGGCCGCAGCAGCAGCCAGCCCGGCGGCCACCGCAGCCCTTCCGGTGGCCCCCGCTGCATCCCGAGAGCCGGAGATCAGCGGCCGCCTTGCAGGCAGCATGTCAGCCCCGCCGGACCCCCAGGACCTGCTGCTGGCGGGCACTGGGGTGCACTGGGCTGCGGACGGGGCGGACCAGTACGCGACTGGGGCTCCGCTGCGGGATGGAGATGGGGCTCAGCAGCGGGAACAGCTGGGTTTCGGCTCCGCCAGGGAACACCCGCCCGTTACCATGGCGACTGCATCCCCAGGTAAAAGGCGAGGGGTACCCAGGGATGCTCAACAAAGGGGCCCTGGCAGCAGCATCTCCCACTTGTCTCGGTCCTGACCCTTCCTCTGTTTGTCTCCCAGCCTGGCTGCTTGGAAACATTGCTAACGAGTTAGTGAGCGCATGTAGGGAAACAGAAAATAACGAGGAATTGCGGCCTTTGCAAATAGTTATTTTTTGCTGATGTGGGGGAGGGGGGACTCAGGAGCCAGCCAAGTTCCCTACAGCTTTTTGCAGTTTGTTAGGCACAAGACACCCAAATTTCAGGCAAATGTTGGTGGGCATTTGATTTCGCCTGACTTGATGTGGATCTGTCTTCATTTGTCATACACCTGTTCACATCTGGAGTGACAGATCTCAACAGAGTTACTTCACCTATTCCCCATACACCTGGAATTCCTGCAGGGCCCCTTATGTTATTTCAACATGCAGCTTTTAATGGAGTGCCTATTCCGAAGTGTTTGTACATTTTGTGCATGCTTTTGGGACTTGTTCATTTATTTGTGGACTTTTTGCTTGCTGTGTTTTCCATCTTTTGCATTTTTGAGGTGTGTTCGACTTCAGGTGCATTTACTTTAGGGTCTTGCAGGTTCATTGATTTTCACTTTATTTTTGGGATGTGTTCAGTTTCCCTTGGTTTAGGGTTGCTTTCTTTAGTAGGTGTATTAAATAGTAGGTGTGTATCTGTTAATGAACCCCAGAAGGCTTCAGCTTCCTGGTAGAAATATTTGGGGAAAAAGGACTCTCTTTCCTTCTTTGTGACACTTCCCTACTTTCTTTCCCAATTACTGCTTGTCAGAGAACCCAAACAGCGCAAAACCCCAGCCCTGGGGGAGCTGATGCATCCCATCTAGACTCCTCTCCACCGGGAAGTAGATGTTCCCATTACACAGCCTGAAGCATTAAACTTGTCTTGAGTAAGTTGAGGGTCAGGGCTCGGGACAGGAATCGATCTCTGTTATGCAATAGCTGCAGGAGCATTAGGAGCTGCGTTTTTGGGTTGAGTCCCTCCTAATCCCCTCCAGTCAATCAGCACAAAGAGTAGCTGGCCAGGAACAGCACAGACTGTGTGGCTACGTGTGCTCTTCTGCTCATACCCACACGTGTGTGGTTTTGCAGGGTCTGAGAGTGTGTCGGTGTCTGTGTGCGCTCCCAACATGGATGTTTCCCTGGTGCCTTTCTGTCTGCTTGATGTGACCGAGTTCAGGAGTAAAACGGGATCTAACGCCCCTTGGCTGATGTGGGAAATGTTTTGCCGTTTTGTAGCCCTGGGCAGGCAGCTAATCTGCTGATGTGCTGCTCATTCGCTGAGCTGAGTGTTGGGTTGTGAAACGTGACTTTCTACTGGAGGCAGAGGCAGATGGCTGGGAATGTCAGGCTGCTTGAGTGTGTGCCAAGAGGGGCAGGGTTGGGGTCTCCAGGTAGGGTAGCCTCAACCATGTAATGACACAAAGAAAGGGGGAAAAAATCTTGTGGGATTTTTTTGTTCACTGATGGATGAAAATATGGCCATGCTGAATCTTAGCGTACAGAACAAAGAGGGGTGGTCCCTTAAACTGTGTAAATCACCATTAAATGGAATCACTGTGAAACTGCTTACATTTAATGAAGGCTCCTTCAGGCTTGACATCATCTGTAGATTTACACTTAGAGAATGCAGAATAGACAGACAGAAAGAAAAGAAAATGAAAAAAGAGAAAAGGGAAGAAAGAAAAAGAGACAGACAGAAAATTTTCAGCTTTTGGAATCCTCTGCAGAGGGGCTTTAGACGTGTTTGTTTGCTTGTGTCCAACTATGGCGAGGTGGAGGCAAAGTGAGTGATACAGACCTTTTTTTGGTGTTTGCTGGCTGTGGACGGTCAGGCTGTCAAATCAGCAGTACCGTAAGAGCAGTAATGTGCTTTAAACATTTCCCATTTTGTTTTCCCTGTTCAATAAAGAACCGTTGTGTGGCTGTGTGCGTGTCTGGCCGACCATGGCAGACAGAGCAGCATCCCAAGCAGTGCAGCCCTGCGCACGCAGTCTCCCTCTGTTTGTGGCTGCAGCAGCTGTATTTCTGTTCCACACTACCTAGAGAGACACGACTCCCGCCCCCTTCACCGGGGGAAGTAAATAATTTCCTTGTTCTCTCTGTGTGACTAAGTATTCATAGGTTTCTGAATAAGAAGATTGTCATATTGTTGAATATCTCAAACTGTCAAGTTTTTCGTGAAACTCTTTATTTTTCCTGCTCGGAGTGAGATCTCTGCGTGTTCCCAAGCCGTAGGAATGGACCCAGCAGGGGATACACAGCTCCAGCTTTTTTTACAACACTGCCATAGTCTGCTGTAAACTCTAACACTCCTGACGCAATGGGCCATGTGGGGACACTTTAGACAAGGAGCAATCCATCCAAACAGGAGTGAACTGGACAGAACAATTTTCAGGTAGCTTCCCAGCACATCCTGTATCTTCCTCCACACCTGTCAGATGGGTCTTTTTTATTTGTGAAAACCATGGTTGTGCTCTCTGAGGCAAGAGCAGGGTTTGGAGTCTGGGAGATTCTCCCAGCATGAAAATAACTGAAAACAAATGGTGGGAACTTATCACAGATTGTGCAGGTATTTTCTTAAACAACCTAAAAATTTGTAAACTTTCCCTGATCTTGGCTTTTGTTTTAAGTTTGAAAACCAGCCAGGGATTGTTGAAAGGTTCAGGAATATTTTCAAGCTGGCCGTGGGCCCGGCTTTGAGCCAAGCTGGCTTTGTGTCAAAACCTGGTGAGTGGTTTCTGAATGATGAAAAGCCATGGATTTCACCTCCCATTCTTCGGATCAACCAATATCAGCCGTGATTGAGACTGCAGAAAAAAATTCCCACAAGGAGTGGAAAGCTCAGAGATTTCTCAGGCAAAGTCAGGGCAACAGGGAACTGCAGATCCCACATCAGCTTCTCCTCCTGCAGGGCTCCAATGAAGATAAACTCCAGTAGTTTCTGGGCAGGGACAAGGCTGTTTCTCTTGCTTTTATACTTAGCCCCTGGATTTTGCTGAAAGTGTCTCTCTTCCTCAAAGGCAGAGCTTTCTTCCTTCCCAAAAATGAATTTGGTTCAGGGAGAGAGGACCTTGCAGGCTGCTCTTGTGAGGACTGGTGAGTGAAGAGGTCCTGAAGGGCTGGTGAGCAATTACATGTTGGTGAAGAGAGCCCCATGTCACCCAACACACCATCTGGTCACAGATTCTGTTATTTTATTTTTATGCATCAACAGTGATTAAAATCCCTTGACAAGGAATTATTTCCAAAAATATTACACAGGCTACCAGGCATTCCCCAGGATAAATACATATGGTTTCCTCCAGAGAAATGGCAAAAGGTAACAATTTACTATACCTCCATGCTGGATGTGTTCTTTGGGGAAAAATACCAGGAAAGGGGCAGGAACTCATACAAATAGTGATTCCTGTGTAAGGATCTGGGAAATTTCCTGCAGCCTGGTGCATAGGTGGAAATCTGTAGGGTGATATAGTCAGCTGTCCAAAGGAGAGCAGGCCAGTGCCACAGGGGATGGCATTAATAACTGGGACATGTCTATGGGGACACAATGGGATGGTGAGTATGGCCTGTGGGAACCCTTCTGGAGCCCCATCCAGGGGCTGGTTGGGATCCCCTGGGATGCCTCAGTGGTGTGAAAGTTCTGTTTTTATAGGAATAACAGCACCCATTTGGTGTATGCCAGTGAGGGGAGAGGGGAAGGAGGGACTCAGAGCTGCTTGGATGAGGCAGATGAGTTGAGGAGCAGCCTTTGCCTGAGAGACCAAATCCCAGGAGTGTTTCATGCTCTGATAGGTGTGGATATAACACAGAAGACCATGAGGGGTGTTGGCTCCCACTGCTCCATGATGAGGACAGTCTCTAATGTCAGTGCTTTAAGTAAAGACATTTTTAAAGCCTTTTCTAATTCACATGATTTGTAGAGGTTGAGTTTGAGGATGTGTGCTGCATACAGCAGCAGTAGCTTTTCCTCTGCTGTCTGGATTAGCCACTCAAAACTTGTGATCTGCTGGTGTGAGTGAGGCGGACAAGGATCATTTGGTGGAGGTTCTCCCCATCCCCTGGTGTTTTGTTAGTGCAAGCAGATTTTGCGGAGAGGGACAGGAACAAAGCGGATCTTGGATCTTTCTGTTCTTGTAATCCTAATGAAGCTTGACAAAATAGCCTAAGCCCACAGTTAGGAAAAAAAAAAAAAGAAAAAAAAAATCCTGTTGAAATACCATCCTTCATTCTCACTTGGGTAAAGTAGGAGCAGTGGCTCCTGTTGGGCTCCTCCAGCAATGCTCCGCATTTGGGGTGCTCTCAGAATGCATTAACACTCCTGGTTTAAAATCTGTTCAGCAATGTAGTTCTCAACTCCCTACAGAACAAAATGCAGCTGGTTTTGCACTGTTCCTCACAGGGTTGCAGGTAGTTTGTCTCTGCTTTGACTGCCACACTGATGAATTTTCTTCAGCCTTCCGGGCTGCAACTGGGTTGAGGAAGAGGATGAAGCAGATGAAAGAGCAAAGTAGTACCAGGGAGGGTGACTCACCTGCCTTATTTTAATCTTCATCACTCAGTAATGAAATGTTTTATTTATAGGCAAGGAACTGAGGGGGAGAGGTTGGGGAGGAGGAGAATGGCGTGGAGGGGAGAGGCTTTGGATGTCCCAATTACTGCAAAAGTTGGGTTTTGTGAGTTGCAGTATTTTCTGGGCTGTGAATCTCCCCTGGTCTGGGTGGTTCATTATCTCTCACTGGTGCAAGGGTCTCAGGAGGCATTTCTGCCTCCTTTTTTCTTCGGCTCTGGAAATGCCATTCAATGGCATGTTTTATGCCTTATTTTTACAAAAAAAACTGTATTGTGCAGGTATCAGTCTGTCCGGGGACAGTGACCTCAGAAAATGCTTGCATGTTGCCTCTGTTTCAGTGGTCCTGGAAAAGTCTGGGCAGATCCCACAGGTCTGTTCACCATGTCCTCACAGACTGTCCCATAAAGGGATCCTGGCCCAACTCCATGGCCTGGACTGGCCCAGGATGCTCAGGACGAGAGTTAGGCTCTGCTTTTAGTCCTGAGACCTGATTTGGCCGCAAGACCTAATTATTTTGTGCACAAGTATCTTAACTCAAAGTTCCTGAAACAACCAAGGAGTTGTGCTGCAAATCCACATCATCCACAGGGAATGGAGCTTTTTAAAATAGGTGACTTCCTAGGAATTTCCCTCGCTCTCCCTCTTTAGTTGTTGGTACATCTAAAATAGGCCAAATAATCACTGAGCTTTTTTATTTTTAATGTAGCATTTTTGTCCTCATATCTATTCTTCATGATCTATTCTCTTACTTCTAAATCAGGACTGCGTACAAAATTCTGGGGTTTCTTGTTTTTCTTGGGTTGTTTGTTTTTTTCAAAAGACAACTTGGCTTCCACATAGCAAACCATGTTTCAAGTAATGAAGCATTATTTGTAATTAGTTTTCTAATTTAGGAAAACCTGTAGACTTGGCATCATTCAGCACTCAGGAGCACACCTCACATTTAGTGTTCTTGTTTATTAAGACACTTCTGATTTATGGTCAGTTTATTCCTGCAAGAAGCCTTGTACCTTCAACAGTGAATAAATTCTTGGCACTCACCTGCAAGACAAGTCTTGAAATAGAGGGGACCTTAATCACCTATTTCAGTCCTCCTCCTTTCAGTGAAGTATTTAAGATTCTAATTTTATGGAACATAAATACATTCTTAACTGCTATTAAAATTAGGATGGTCTTAAGCATATGCATAAAGGTGAACATGTTTTGTTTAATTTAGGGATAAATGAAGTAGAAGCTACATCATGGATAAATTGTCTTTATTACCCATTAGACCAGACTGCTTCAGGACACTTGTATGTAAAATGGAAGCACCAGCACTTACCTATCTCATTACAGCACTGTGAAAATTAACCTTTAAAGAGATCAAAAACTTAGAATGAAAATCATAATAATGTTGCTGTTGTTTATTTTGATCTATCATGTGAGTCTAGGTGAGAATAAAAATTGTTAGAAATGCCTACATCCTTCATAAGCCTGTCTCTTTCAAATATTGAGGTGTTACCTCCTAAGCATTGGCTTTGTACTTTAATTTTCCTTAAGAGCGGGCTTTCCCACCTTTATTTAAATAACAGCTGATAAAAGAGTTATTTGCATATTTCTTTCACTGCTGTTATGAGTCGTCTGCCCTTCATACAGCCTCCAACTACCATGAGATCTCGTATGAGAACAGGACGCTGGTTCTTCAGAGGTGATTTCAACGCAATTGCCATTAACATCTGCAGCATTCCCAACATCTCCTTCCCCCAGCAGTGCCTCCCATCCTGGACGCAGTGCTGCAGTGGGGAGTTTGCTGGGGTGCAGGAGACGATGGAGCAGGGAAGATGCTCTCCTCACCACGGTGACTCTGCAGACCTGCACAGTTATGTCAGCTCGAGGCTTTTCTGTGCCAGTCAGGACATGAGTTATGTCTCATTTTTCAGCAGTGCCGAATTTATTAACTGCGGCTGATTTATTGCTGGTAGCTTTAAAGACATCGGAGGGGCTTATTAACTGTGGCCAGTAAAAAGCAAATGCATGGGGCAGCCTTGTCATGTTAGAAACTTTTCCTGCACCCAGTCCCTCGGGATCTTGTGCTTCTCTTGTCTCTGAGGGTTTTTCTTCTGTCCAAATTATCAGTCCGCGTCTCAGGTGCACACTCAGGCACTCCTGGGTGAGCCATGTGGCTGAGGAGGAAACACCAAGTCTGGCCAGGGTTTGTGTCCCTAACACAGCCCTGGGTGCTGTCCCTCACCCCGTCAGAGCACCTATGGACATGGCAAAGGCACGAATGCAGAAGTTACGGATCCAAATGGCATCCACAGCTTTCCCCGCGCTGCATTAGTCACTGGCTGCATGATCAAACAAAAATCCTCACCCCGGGCAGGCTGTGCAGCACAGCTGTGCACAGAGGGGCTGCAGACAGCCCGAGCCATCGGAGTTCACACTGATGTCCTCCTGCCGAGCCTGGGCCCTCCGCACAGCTCCCAAAAACACTCGGGGACACCTGGGGAAGAGCTGCTGGACAGACAGGCTGCATTTAAGGGCTGTGAGCAGCACGGCAGTTCTGCCATCCACAGGCCCAATCCATCCCCTCAGGAGGGGCCTACCCCACCGCAAACACCATTCTGCATGTGGGGACGGTGGGGACTCCCTCACCCCACACAGGCCCGGGCGCACAAATAACCAGCAGAGCAGCTCTGTTCAGAAATTGTTTTAATCCCAAGCTCGCGGGCAGGCCAAAGGGCTGGATCCCGAGCACAGCCTAAAGGTTGCTCTAAATCTGCCACTGCTGCTCAAGCGTTCACCCATATCCAGGTCAGCCGCGTCCCTCTCCCTGTGCGAGGCGCCGAGGCCACGGCCGGGGTGGGAGGTGAAAACCCAGGGCCGGCAGAGCTGGGGATCAGTGTCTCATCTCTGTTTCAGTGTTCCATGTGCTCTGTGGGAGGGGGAATGAGCTCCCACAGTCACCAGCCCTCCGCTGGGGTCTGAATTCCACTCAGTCTTAATTAGGTCTTTCCCTTGATGTCCTTAATGCGGAGGCAAAAGGGATGCGCTCGCTGCTCGTGTGCATGGGAGATGTTTTGCATTTCGTGGTATTTTCATTCCTGTTGACTTCAGCACTGAAGCACGATGCAACACGCTGGAAATGAAATGTGCACTTCAGCTGAGCTGGAATCTGAGCTGCTCCGTGCAAGGTGGAGCTCTCAGCAATCATTTGTTGTTTGCAGACCGATTTTAGTAAAATGGGGAACGTCTTCTCCTGCTCCTTATAAAAGTTACAAAAATGTGTATTGCATTTTTTTCATCTTCTGTTTAGTGCTCATAGCTATCTAAGGATGTAGCATGTTTGTCATTTTGGGTTGGTTTTTTTTGGTATTGTTTTCCCTTTCATTACACAGGTTTGTAGCTTTGGTAAACATCATTGAGCAAATACTCTAAACTGCAATATTGCTGTGCACTAAATTTTAATTGAGACAGTTGCCTTTGATGTAGGGCTAACCGAAAGCTGGGGCTGATTCCTCTCTTTTGGAGCCTTTGCAGTTCTTTAAAAAAAGACATAATGCAGCATTTATGTAGTTCCTGATTTCTCTACTGCTCTAGCAAATTATTATGGAGCTGAAGGTAGAATTGATTCCTCAGAATTTCCTGGTTATCCTGAAAGTCTCTGTTTATAATCTGTGATTCTCAGAGCGTAATTAGTTTGTAGGAAAGGTGTTGGGCCCAAAGGTGACACCCCAAGATGATATATGAGAATTAAAATCCCAGAGGAGTCACCTCCTCTGAACACATTGTTTATGGGATAAAATAAAATAAAGTAAAATAAAATAAAATAAAATAAAATGGGTTTAGAACCTCTGGGCAGTAGCTCAGTTTATTGCTTTAACTAAAAAATCTTTATAGCAAATTGGCTGGTAAGTGGCGCATCTTTGTTGCTGGCAAGAGAGGATTTTTGTAGAACCTCAGTGTTTTAGGTGGTATTTAGTTCTCTACTCAAAAAGTTCTGTGAATGTTTAATGAGGATGCATTGCATATAGGACTGAAAAGTCAAACAAGCAATTAATTGATTGCATGGACAGATGTGGAGTCATTAAGTAAAACCTGGATTACTTTTATATGGATGAAATAGGAGCTCTGCCTTTGAAAACACTTACCTACCTCTGCTGCCAGGAGAAAGGACTGGATTCCTTGAAATGTAAATATTTTTAGAAATTTGTCATTAAAAAAACCCTTTCCACAAGAGATATGTGGATTAAAATAATATTAATAAAAATAGTGAAATTTTAGAAATTAAGTGTATATATTTTCAAATTTTTCTCAGTTCAATTCATGTTTCACCTGATTTGGCTGGTAGCAGTGTTTAGAAAAGTACCTTTGCTTTTATAGTAGGACATTTATTCCAATGATACATAAATTCCATTTTAAAAGCACTAATTCCAGCCTGAAAGTTTATTCTATTTTAGAATTGCTATGTCATGTGCATTTTTTCTGTTGTGGTTTTTTTCCCCCCCCCATCCTGAAAAATACCACTGGAGATTATGGAGGATTATCTGAGCAGTTATCATAGTAAAAGCCAGTTGCCGTTTTGGGAATTTTTTTTTCCCCTCCAAGTCCTTTTGACATTAGCCTTTATAATTCGGTGCTGTGTAGTAGAAGTTCAGGCCAGAGCTAAGGAGACAGGCCTGGGGATTAATGCTGTGTGAAATATATGCAATCTCCTTCCACTTTGAACGTGCTAAGCAGACCATGTATAATCCCTGGAATATTTGGTAGATCTGCCAGGCCTTGAAGATGGCATTTGTAATATTTGTCTAGCTACATGTATTTCTACATGCCTGTCCCTCCCTGTGCCATAACAACTCTCTTCAAAAGTGAGGAGAGGGGGCTGAACAAAGACTGAGAAGTAAATGTTCCATTCCCAGGAGGAGATTTTAGAGTTTGGGCTTCTTTTTTTCCCCCTCTCTTTGCTGTTGCTTTTTAATGAATCGTTCTTCTAACCTACTTTAAATTGAGCTTCTAGCATGCTGGATGTTTTGCAGATGAATCATACTGTGCAATGCACTTATGCATATCTGCTGTGCAAGTACATTGTCAGCTTGTATTTGATAACCTACCAGCAAGCAGGATCCTTTTTTTTTATGGAAGCTTGGGATACTAGCGTCGTTCTCCAAGTGAGAATAATGCAACCACTGTTAATAAATCAGCCTGGGTCCAAGGATGTCTCACCACTTCCACTGCATCCTTGATTAGCATTATCCTCAGAGGTATAAATTAAAGAGGAAAATATATAATCTGGGAAGCTTTCCAGCATCATATTTGAAAATGAGAGCTCAGTGCTTTGCTGGGATTTCTTTGGTGGAGGAATGCTAATAGCAATGCTGAAGATGTGCCCTGATTGCACCCTAAAGAGTAGGAAGATGCACAGAATAGCTTAATTTTTTTTTTTTTTCTTTGTCATCAAGATAATTTCTGATGTGATCTGCACTGGATGAACAGTTTCTACACGGTTCTGTGATTTGATCCCGGAAGTGCAGCTTCAGTCGCTCCTTTTTCTACTACTTGTTCCCTTTGTCTGACATCTGCATAAAATCTGGTGCGTGTTTTCCCACCTCAGCCTGCAGACAACTGCCTGCAGCTGTTAGAGAGTGGGCACGGTCCCTCTGAGACACTGGCCAAAGCCTGATCTTCAGCAATAAAGATTTCAGGAATTTCTTCTGACTGCTCCTACAAGGTGTCACCACAGCCGGATGGTAACTCCTGACACCTCCCTCCCCGCCAAGGGAAGAAAAATGTGCTGCAGAATGTGCTGATTTGCAAAAAAAAAAAAAAAAAAAAAAAAAAAAAAAAAAAAAAAAAATCACAGGGAGGGTTTGATTTTTATAATGTTCCAGCTGTGCTAAATGAGCAGAAAAGGGATTTTTCAGCACATCAGCAACATCTTGGAAATGGAAATGCCACATCTTCCAGCACTTTCTTAGTAGTCAGTCTTCCCCTTCCCTGCCCATAATCCACTTGGGTCTTTGGCATTTACTGGAACAAGGAGTTTGGCATGACTTGTACTTGGAGTCTGTGTGTTGCTATTTGCTTTCCCCTGGCCAGCTCTCTGCCAACATCTTCCTTTGCTTTCCAAGAGATGGTGAAAAGCACAGAATGCAAGACAAAGCTGTTGTTCCGCAGGTTGCCTTTTGGGGAGGCCTAAGATACCTTTATTACTATTTTCCTGACGGATCATCTAACCCACAGGGGAATGAAGGGTCTTACAAACAGCCTCCAGAAGCTGTGTTTGAATGAGATCTGGGACTGACGAGGCCCAGGCAGTGCCAGGCTTTTCCAAAGAGGTTTTGGCTTCATCAATAGTGACTCAGTTTACAGGACCTCCCAGGCTGAGACTCCAAAAAGTCATTCCTCTCCCCCGAAAAAATGTCGGGCAGTTATTTTTACTTAGGCTCCTGAAGATAGTTAATTTTTTTTTTTTGCATGTTACCACTTTTAAATTAATATTAAGGACCCTTAGTTATGTTTTACAAAGGCATTCACCCTTCCAGCTCAACAAAATAGAGGGAATACCATGTGTTATTTGCCAGCTCTACTGACATTGGTAGATTTGCTGCAGCAACGTGTTTCAACATTTCCAGACATTTTTCCTGTGGAGCTTTCTCTTCCATAGAATGGTTTTCTGTTTCCCCCTGATTTGAGATGAAAAGAAAATTGAAAATAATATGCAATTTTCCCACAGGACAGAATTTCTTTTGCAATAGCTCGGCTTCCAGGTAATGTCAGGAATAACACAAACCACTGCAATCAGTGTGCTTAATTTCAGCTCTGAGTTTATGACTTATTCCTTGACATTGCTGTCTGAAGAATAACGGCATAAACACACTTTACTGTTAGCTTGAAAATACCCATTAAAACTGAGAGCTACTCAGCAAGTAGGGTTTGTGAGCACCTATTTAATGCACTCAGCAGGGTTGTGACCTTGGTTCTCTATCACTGGAAATGAAATTGCCTCCTGGTCCAGCCCCTCTCATTGCTGCCAAGCTGTAACACCAAGCAGGTTATTCTCTCTTTACGGCAGATGACTTTGCCACCACTGTGGTGAAGAAGGCATGAAGTGTTCCCCAAGCCAGCAGCTGCCCAGAGTCATTGGATTTAAATAATTGTCAGAGAATCATAAATCATTGAATGGTTTGGGTTGGAATGGATCTCAAAGATCGCCCAGTTCCATCCCCTGCCATGGGCAGGGATACCTTCTGCTAGCTCAGGTTGCTCCAAGCCCCATCCAGCCTGGCCTTGGACACTTCCAGGGATGGGGCAATCACAGCATGTCTGGGCAACCTGAGCCAGGGCCTCACCAGCCTCAGAGCCCAGAATTTCTACTTAATATTTAACCTAAACCTATCCTCCTTCAGCTTAAGGCCATTCCCCCTTGTCCTATCCCTGCATGTCCTTGTCCAAAGTCCCTCTCCAGGTCTCTTGGAGCCCCTTTAGACACTGGAAGGGGCTCTGAGAGCTCTCTGGAGCCTTCTTTTCTCCAGTCTGAGCAGCCCCCACTCTCTCAGCCTGTCTTACAGAAGATGTATTCCAGACCTGTGATCCACTCAGTAGCTCTCTGCTGGACTCATTCCAGCAGGTCAACATCATTATATAGTGCTCCTTCTTTACTCACTTAAAAATGTGACTTGCCTATTGATGCCAAGCAAACGAAGGAAAGTCAGTGAAGACAGCAAATCAGACTCTTTCTTCTTAGTCTATACAAGACTTTTATTTTTGTAAAGAGCTCCCCTTCTCCTTCTGTGTGAGCAGGACAGCAATGCAGCTACCCATGAGGGGGAAGTGAAGCCTTTAGGAGCCATCAGGTTCCTCTTCCCGACCCTGAACTTGGAGCTGCAATGACAACTGCACCCTCAGGCTTGCTGTGCTGCATGTTTTAGCCAGCTTTTCAGGAAAAAAATGGTCTGTTCCAGAATTTTTCAATCAATTTCAGACTCATTCATCTGGATGGCAGCAAGTGCCAGAGCAGGTAAAATCCAAAGCTTACCAGGAGTCTTCTGCTTCTGCCTGCCCCCAGCACCAGATGTCCCAGGCTTTTGTAACTTTTAGAAATGAAAAGCCAGATGTGAGCACAGAACCATGTTGAGAAAAGAATCTGCAATTTCTCACTCAGATTTCTGGTTACAGCTGCTCTGCTGTGCCAGGCTCAAGCCAGTTTCTGAGAAGACGAATTAGAGGAGCTGGTTTCTAACCTTGTCCATAAAGTTGAGAGGGAAAGGGGTGCTTCTGGTTCCTGGAGTAACTGCCAGGAGAAATGAGCTGTGCTAAAAATCAGTGTAGGCAGAAGGATAGAATTGTATAAATTACACAGGAGTGTGAGTCCAGGGAGGAGAGGCAGTCAGCATGGAGGGGAAGAAGAATAGCAAGAAAAAGAAATCCCAACTACTCTCAAGAGTTTGGATTTCTCAAGTGATGGATTTCTCACCAGTTTATGAAGGGAACTAGGTAATTTGATGCTTGCAGTAGTAGGGGGTTAAGTTTATAAACTCAGCAGGTTCCCCTCAGTCCACATCCCCTGTGCTCATGAGCTCTGGAGGCAGACTGCCTGCAAAACCATCTCCCTCCAGCCTTTGTTCAGCTGGAGCTATTAACATAATTGCTTCTAGAAAAGGCTTCTGAATGCATTTTTGTTTCTCAATTATTTCTTTTAGTCAACTGAAAGGGCGTGAAATCCACATTCTTCAAGGCAGAGACCGATCTGTTGAACCTTTCACCATGGGAGAGGTACCTGGAGAGGTACTGTACCACAGCAGGGCTTGGGGTGCTGCCTTCACTCTCCAAACCCTCGGAGGCTGCCTGAGCCCTCTCAGTTCCTACATCCAGCACTGGGAAACTGCAAGGAATGCCATGAAAAAGCAGAATGGCCCTGGCCACCTGTAAAAACATTCTGAATAAACAGGAGGAGGTTATAAGCAACAAACAGGGCGCCTCAGCGGGAAGAGCCTGCTCCCTAAACACGTGATGGGAAACCCCATATGGATCCATCAGAGAAGGACTGGGGTGTTGAGGGTCACCAGCCAAACCCAAGCCACCACAGGCTGCAAATCTTGTGCTGTTTTGCTGTTGCTAAACGTTTTCTGTGTTCAGTGTCTTCTGATGGCAATTATTAATTTTTTTAATGAATTTTGTTTTGCAGGGAAAGCCCTGCTTTCCTTAGGGGGAGTGGGTGAATTGGCTCCTGCAGACAAACATCAACATAACATTCAGTGGCTTAAGTTGGATAAATAGCAACCTTCAGCATAAAATAATAACAAGGATTTTTAATAAATGCAGTCTTGGCAGAGAGAAATTATAGAAGATAAAAGTGTGCAGTGATAGTTGGATACTACCAGCATAGTGCCTGCATCCAAGGAAGGAGGAAAAAGATTTGAAATGTTAAATACCTGACACTTGTTTCAAAGCTTTTGATTTCCTTTGAATCAGTCTTAATTCAATAAAGAGAAAAGAAAAAGGAAAAAAGTCCAGTTTTATAGAAATGAGTTTTTCCAGCCAATTCTTTTAAGTAAAATTTTCCATGCTTCTCAAAGGGTAAGGAAATAATCAGCAAACATTGTTTGGAGAAATGTAGCACCTCTTCCCAACTGTGCTAATATTGGTGAGAAAACAGCTTTTCCTCAGACCAACTTGTGAGCCAAATTTGGAAATGATTCCCTTTATACTTGGACTCTATGGACTGCTCATGAATATTAGAAGTGTGAGCTGTGCTGCTTAATTGTAACTTCTTGTATGAGTCACATGATGATTTAACGAGGATCCTTGATCAGAGACATGAGCAAACACATCTCTTATACACACTTGATTGTGCCAATTTCAGGGCCCATTTTCTCTTGATGCTGATACAGAACACGTTTGTCATTGGCCTCGGAAATATTTCTTTGCCAGAAAAAATTCATTTTTCAAGTATCAACAAAAAATGATACATGGATTTAGCTAATATAAAATGTGTAATAGAACAATAGTCATATAATCACGGAATCGTTTGGGTTGGAAAAGACCTTAAAGATCATTGAGTCCAACTGTTCCCCCAGCACTGCCAAGGCCACCATTAACCCATGTCCCCAAGTGCCACATCCACATTTCTTTTAAATCCCTCCATGGGTGGTGACTTCATCACTTCTGTATCATCCCCTCTGAAACAAAATTAAGAAAATAACATAAAGGTTCACTTGTGAGATATACTTGGCTGGCAGCAGCATGTCTAGCTGTGGGTATTTTATTAGGTGAAGTCAGAATCCTCTTCAGGAAAGGCTGATTGGTTTGCTTTCTTTGCTCTGCTGTAAGTTGGGATCTTGGGGTTTTTTTACATTTCTGGTATGTTTAGGTGTCTCCTGGGCATGAGGGTGGCTGTAATTCTCACCTCAGGACAAGAGTGGCTGTTGCAGCTCCGATAGAGCTGCTCCAGTGCCACATCTTCTGCCATCTCTGGGTCTCATCCCACCTCCATCATTAATGGGGAATCTCAAGGCCCTCAAAAGATCCCCACAGAATCATAGAAAGGCTTGGGTTGGAAGGGACTTCAAAGGTGATCTAGTTCCAGCTAGAGGAGATGGACAGTTTTACCATTTGTGGTACACTGCTTGTGCAATAACTTTCTCATCAAAGTGTCTTTATTAAGTTTTGGGGGAAAAACCCTTCATCTTTCCTGATGACCCTATTAAAGCACACAGCTACACCAGACTCCAGAAGAGCCTTCTCTGAAGTACCTTTTCATTGGATTGAAAGCTTTGTTTCGTGAATATAAAACATGACATATGTGATCTTCCCTCTGCCTAGCAGTAAAGGCAGATGCTGATGTAAGACAGAGTCAATGAACTGCCTGGATTGAAAAATAATCTTCATTTTTTGCACTGTGAAGGCCAGCACAGCTGCTCCAGTCCAGGATACCTGTTACAGATATATATTTTTTTTAAATATGGTAAAAATATGAGATTATCTGTTTGGAAAGGGACTCCACAGGTAAAATAGACTCATTTTCTGTTTCAGCAATGATTTCACCATTCCAAACACTGATGATTTATTTCCCAGTTCAAGTGAATGTTGTAAATTCATCTTGGTGGCATGGTTATTTCTAAAATTCCTTGGTCTTTTTGTTGGTTTAAATTATTAACAAACTGTCCTTTCAAACACGGCTGCCAAGCCAGCCACAACCCCTTGAGCCACAAACATAATAAAAACCAATTTTTTTTTCCAAAACACAGCACTGTTTGTTGAATAGATTCCACTCACTGACCAAAGGAATGGCAAATTAAGTAAGAAAAACAGGAAAAGAAATAACAGGCTTGGAAATCTGAAGCTGGGCATGGATAAACAAGAAGGGATCATGGCAGTTCTTTCAGTTTGCAGAAAACACACATTTGGGGAGAAAAAATGGAGAATGGTTAGGAAAACATCTGGAAGGAGTAGTGCCAGATGGTTGTTTCCCTTTTGATCGGACCAGTATTTTTCTCCTGAAATACGAAGACCCAATTATCAAGTTTTTCAATATTTACAGATCTCAGTCTATATGTAAGAAGGAAAATAAGGTCTCAAATAGAACTCTGTGCATGCTTAAAATAATCTTGATATTCCCTGTGTTGCTGACTCAACCTAAATGGCCTGAGATTTTGAAGTGTTGGCAATGCCTAAATCTTTTATCAGTTGCTGGTCTGGGAATTCTACACCCCTGTTACAGAAAGGATTTTATTTAGAGAGGCAAGCTCTGGGTGCTTCATGATTAGAAGATTTTAGCTTTTAGCTTTCCCACCACAGCAAAATCTTGTTGAGTTGGCAGCAGGGTGGCATTGACTAGAATAATTTTTCTTCATTTCTGCTCGTTGCTGGTGGTGCAAGTTCTTGCGTGAGAGATTTGGTAAGCTCAAAGATATATTCAACTGCAAATATACGCTTTCCCCCATCAGCCACCATGAAAAGCCAAGGACAAAATCCATTTTTCAAACAGATCCCTAGACTTTTGTCATGTGGCTTTGAGGTAACATTGTTTTCCCCACTTAGAAGGGAACATATGCGTTTTATGTAACCTTGAGTAGCTACAATAAGCAATTACTATGTTTTCTACAAAATGTTTGTGTTTTCTCTCACAGATCAGTGATCTTAAACTTATAAAACATGATGTTAAAGTGGTGTTGAACTGTTGGTATTTTTTCATTTCATTGTGTGCAATACTGAACTTCCCTACAGCCTGAAATTCAAATGCTGGGATTTGAGTGGAGCTATAGTCAGCATCATCATCCCACGTTGGAAAAACATGATTTCTGAGGAATTTAGAGAAGTTCTTTTGCTATATTCCACCTGGGGATTTCTTGAGGATGCCTTGAGGATGCTCCCATCAGCTGGACACCACCTTTGCAATACAAAATGCTTCCACGTTTTGGGCACCCCGAGGTGCTACACCACCTGCTGAGAGCCTCATATTTCGGGGATCTGAGGAGAGGACACGGCACAGTTGTGAGTGTCATGAACACACCTGGGAGGACTCCATACTCTGCTGTCCTGTTCCAGCCCTGAGTCACCCTCCTGTCACATTCCAGGTCCTGATCTGTGGTACATCCTTGGTGCCATAGGGATCACTGAAAGAAAGTCAAAACTCTACATCACAGGGCACTGAAAGCAAATCACTTCCTACTCAGGCAGTGAATAGCATTAGAATTTTTTAGGGTCTTTCTTAGGCTTTAATTGGATTTCAGTAATTTTAAATTCATTAGAACTGTACTAACATAATCTGAATAATGTATTTATTCACATAAACATACTTGGGTATGTTGCAAACACATGGTGCCATTGCTTTGCCAGAGCGATGTGCAGAGGTTCTGGTGGCCAGTAAGTTGAGCTGGAATGAGCAGTGTGGACTCAGCCAGGGATTCAAGAGAAGAGGTTATTCCCTCTATTCAGCCAAGGAGGAAAATCGAGCTACATGAGCTAGCTTTGAAATGCCCCTACTTTGAGCAGAGGTTGGACTGGAGTTCTCTAGATGTCCCTCCGGCCTGATTTTTCCTGTGATTCTGACTTTTAAGACTCTGTTTTATCCTCTTCCTTTCTGCTGTTCTTCTATCTACTATTCCTGACCACTTCCACCTGTTTTCCTATTATAAATATAAAGGTGATTAGAGCTATTGTAAAAGTTGGCTGCTGGGCCTTTGAGGCACTTCTGCACCACCGAAGGGCTTGGGTTGCTTCTCAAAGCCAGCTGCATGTCTTGTTGCTCTGCTGTGGAAGTCTCTTCACTTTCTGGTTCACAGACTGAATTAATGAAATAAAAATACATGTATTTCTGCCTGAGACTAGGAATTTTCACTTTCCTTAGGAAAACAAACAAACAAACAAACAAGCCAAATAAAAAGTTGTTTTTATTAAATCCCAGGTGTTCAATTTTCTCCCTGCCATTTCCTTTCACTTCACTTTGGAAACTACTTATTACTTTTATGAAAAGTCAGCTTGGGAAAAGATACTACACATAAATTGCAGTACAGTCTGCCGCAACCATTGTGCAACAAAATCTTTTTTCTTAGCTAAAATTATTGCCTGGATTTGGCAGAAAATTCCAAATGTTGGGGTCTATCAAGTGTGAGTTTTTACCCAATCACCTATCAAGACCTCAAATCTCACCCATCTTCAATTCTGGCAGTGAAACAGGGAATTCCTGTATCTCTTATTTGTGTTTTTAACTTTTTTTTAACAGTGTAAAGCAGAGATTTGAACTGCTGAAGCTGCTGCTGGTTTCAAGCAGGAGCAAGCTGGCAGTGAAGTGGGGTTTTTTTCTTGTTTTATAGGAGTGAAAAGCTGGGCTGAAGCTAAGGAGAAAAGGTGAAGGTGCAGGGATGAGTTTTCTGTGAGGTGATTTGACTGGGCAACTGGAATGGGGACAGCCACCTCTTCTGTGCACATCTCTTTTCCTGTCTTTCTCCCTCTTTTCCCCATCCTCAGAGATGAGGAATGGTTTCCTCTTGGAGCTGGCACTCTTTGCCAGCAGCATTTTGTGCGGAGGGGTGGTGATAACAAGAATAAGGGCAAGGTAGTGATAAAGTGCTGATGTTTGCTCGTATGCTGTGCTATCAGCTCATGGGTGGAAAACCTGATTAACACTTGAAGTCTTGATTTCTTCAGGGGAAAAAGTGTTCGGCTGTGAATCTGCTGCTCCAGTGGCACAGTGGTGGGACCCAGCTCACAGCAGCTGCTTTGGACCAAGGCAGAGAGGGCCACACCTCTCCTGCTGTGGGTTGGCTTGTTTATTTTCTGGCTTAATTTCCATGGGCAATGTGCGCTTCTCCTGCTCTTCTGATCACTCGGAGGTTGTTACAACCCTTGAGCAAAGCAGGAGAGAGGAAAAGAAGTTCCATTATCTATTTCAGCTGCTGGCAATTGAGGGCATGCTGGACCCAAATGTGTACTCTGCATTCCTCAGGCCTTGATTTTCTCAGGAGAAATCCCCTCTGTTAAATGCTGTGGTATGAGTGCTGCCCTGGGGATGGAGTGTGTTCTTGGGCAGAGCAGATGTGCCACGGACCAGGTGGGCATTTGCCCCCACGCAGGCTGTAAAAGGTGAATGGTTTTGAGAACAGTCAGTCTCCAGCTTGTGGTGGTAACAAGTCTGCAGAAGGCTTGGGAAACCAGAGGACACCCATCAGGAGGTCCAGTTATGGAGGATTACATGGAGATTGTAGGTCAGGTGGAGGATGGGAATGGCACACAGAGGTTTGTAGGACAGAGGGGTGAAGGTATCGACAGAAACCTCTGCTGTGCTTTGCTGTTGGCTCACAGAAGCTGTGAGGTGTGCAGCCCTGCTGAATAACATTTATTTCCTAAGTGTGGTTTTCCAGAAGTCAAACTGTGCTTTTGAGTCTTCATTCCTAAGTACTCTAATAGAGTCTGCCCCAAATATAATCTGCTGTGCCATTTATCAGCATAAAATAGAGTATTTTCTAACAGCAGAAACTCCAGCAACTGTTTACTGGGTGGAGTGGATGAAAACATGTATTTGAATCTTGAAAAAATATGAAGCCTATTGTTAAGCCCTAAATGTATTTTGAAGGGAGGTCTAAATAAAGAAGTATTTACCACAGATATTTACTACTTCTTTTTGCAGAATTCTGCCTCTCTGTTGTTCCTTTAAAAAAATTCTGCTCTAATTCCTCCTGTAAGACCAATGACATCCACGACATCTGTGCCACCCCTGCACGGGCTGTGCTTTGCTGTCAGTGCCAAGGGTGACATGTGAGGTGGCAGACCCAGACCCTTGGTCACTGCAAGCCAGCAGAGCTCTCCTGGGGCCTCCTCTCTGGTTCTTTGAGATCAGGTGGGCCATGGATTTGCAAAGGCATCTTCCAAAACCCTTCTCTGCCCCAGGAATATCCTTGGGAGGGGTGAAACTAATCCTCCACAGTTTGCACTCTGTTGAATTTTCCCTGCTACATTCCTGTCTTGATTTTTCCAAGGACATATTTGGCAATTGCTTGGAGGGCTTTTGGACCCCCCTTTCTGTTTTCTTTGGACTGCAGGCATGGAAAACTGCATACACAATATGCTAAATACTTTCATTAATTTCACACTGTTTACAAGTTACTCTGTCTCCTGACCACTCACAGCAGCCGATTAAGCCGGGGCTGACCTTTCTCTAATCTGCAAATTGAGAAATTTGTCAGCTATATCCCTTAGTTACGAAACTGGGATTATTCTAGCGTGGATAAAATCTGAAGGCCATCAACTGCTCTAGTTGATCTCCTCGCTTGCTGAGAGCAGGAAGACATTTCCCCCACTATAAAACTAGCTGGGTGCACTGTTGGGGAGGGTACACCATCTCTTTTAAATGCCACCCTTAAGTCAGGACATCCTTTGTTTATGTTCTGAGTAGGAAAACGAAGGCCTTGGCGCTGTGCTCTGTTACAGTAGGAGTTAATCTGTGGTCTGGTATCCAGGCCATTTCCAAGGAGATGGGATGTTTGCAGGTCATCCTGAGCATCCACGCTTGTCCTACTTGCAAGCAGCCAAGCAGTTCCGCTCCTGCTGGGGAATGTAACCTCATCCAGCTCGGGTCTGCCTCCCTTTCTCTCCTGAGCACCAGCTGGGCATCCCTTTGTAACTCCCCACACAGGAACCGAGTCACAGCATCTCTTTTGGTCCCTTTTGGTCGCTTTTGGTCCCTGTTGGTCCCTGTGGTCCCTGTGGTTCCTGCTGGCTGGCACAGCCCTGGTGTCAGACAGGGCCCCTCTCCACCAGCCCGTCACAGCCGGTCCCTGCTGACACCACGACAGCGCGTCTGAGATGCCTCCCACTTCCCTCCTTCCCATCTGTCTCATGGGGAAAGGCACAGAGAGCAGCCTTATCTGCTCTGACAGGCAGGGTTATGCAGAGGAGAGCTCCTCCTGGAAACCAGATGGGGCCAATTGAGAGTGGACAGGGAGATGTGCTAAATAAATCTGGACCAGCCAGCGCTTTGGGCAGGTGGTGGGGAGAAACACGTGTGCCAGGCATGGAAAGGTAACCACCATCCACAGGCTTAATTTTTGGCTGTTATAATCTGCTAGAACTCCCATGCAGGAGCTCAGGGACATTGCTGTATGCATAATATTTACTTCTGTCTCTACTGAATGATAAAAACCCTCCAGATCATCCTCTACGATGGTGTTTCCCTCATGGGAGTGGCTCCAGCTGGATGCATGTGCTGCTGGGTGGGATGTGAGGATTTGCTCTGCAGCTGTGACCACAATTTGTGTGGCCTCCCTGGCCCATCCAGGCAGACACCTGGGGCTCAAGAAACAGTTAAATGCATCTTCAAGGTAAACTAGGAAAAGTAAATGGCCCTCGAGGGCTATGAGCAAGTTTCAGGAATATTTCTGTTGCTTTCTTTGATCTGTTCAAAAGAGGAATTAGCTGCTGTTTCTGTGTTTGGAAATAAACTGTGGAAAGGGGAATCCTTCAGAAGATGCTGAGCTGTGCAAGGGGGGCTCACACTGGGATGCTGAAATTGAAGGCAAAACCCCAACAGGGTGAAATTCCCACAGGCAGACCCAAAGTCCTGGAGAAGAGTCATTTTTCCTGACCTTCTCCCCTGTCCCTGCTCTTATTTGAAACCAGGGAGAGTCCCAGGATGGTACATGGCAGTACTTTGTGACATGCACAGGGTCACTGACCTGACAATCTTTGCAGGCATCAAAAAACATCCCTGTAAATACAGCAAGGGAATGTTCTTCCTGTCCATAATAGGGAAAGCTCCTGGAGGTGTTTGAAGAATGTAGTGTATTTGCTATAACTTTGTTTTGACATCTTCCAGAACATTTTTCATGTTGTTTGCAACCAGAAGCCAAAATCTCCAGGTAGCTGTTGCTACTAAAAAATTGAAATTCTTTGATCTAGGGCTGTTCAAAGCAACAGAGACACAGAGCAGGACAGGGAGAAGGAGAGGGGTTAGAAACCTCTGTCAGGAAGGGGGTCAGTCTTCCTGGAACAATTTCCATGTCATCAGATAGCAACATTTTCATGCTTGGAATGAAAAACAAAAGGCTTTGACCCAAGAAAAACTCAAAGTCCAGCCTGGAATAGTTTCTTTTATTTCCTCTGTTAGGTTCTTATCTCCATTCGTGTGTCCGGAGAAGGGCAATGGAGCAGGAGAAGAATCTGGAGGATAAGTCCTGTGAACAAGAAGCCTAAAGAAACGCTTCAGCCTTCTGCTTGTGTCTCTTTATAAATAGCCAGGCAGACAGGGAACCCTGCTGGGATGCTGCTATTTTCCCAGTCCTCTGGATTTGAAGTGTTTGCTTTGCAGTTCACCTTTAAAAGGACAAAAATGCTGATGAGCCTGAGATCAGGCTGGCCCCTGGTTACACTCAGGATCCCTGAGTGGTGTGGATAATGAAAATCTTGCAAAAAGGACTAACAGAGTCCAGGGCTGCAGCTCTCTGGGAGAATGGAGCTCTCTCGGAGCACAGAGAGGGATGGACATTGTTATTTGCCCGTGTGGATGACCGTGCAGTGTTGGCCACTGACATTTTTTCCCTGTGCACTGCTCCTGTTAAGGTTAATGGAAACTTCTAAAGGAAACTTTCAAATACCTTTTAAAAAGGAGTCAATTTTAGATCAACTGTTTTTCATTCTTTTGGGCTCATTTCCTGACATTCAGTGTAAAGAGGTGTATATAGGACGGGATTTGTCCCCGTAGGGTTCTAATCCTGCTGACCTTAAAACATGCCCATGGTGGGGTTTGCCAGGAATGGGGGGAGTTACGTGAAGCAAAGGCTCCATGAAACACAAAATCAGAACAGCTGATCATGAAACACAGAGAGGAGGTTTTTTCCACTCTTTTCAGTAGGAAAGGTGCCTTTTCCAGCAGCAGTTCTGCCAGATCCTCTGCAACCTGCAGGGAGCTGAACAGATGTAATAAAAAAGAGAACAGTGGGAGTACATCACATACGTTTGTTGTAGTTTTGCCCTCATGGTGCCTTTGCACCACCACTCCTGTTGAGGTGGGAGTTCACTGCAGCTCAGGGACTGCCCAGCAGGGCTGGGCTTTATGGTCCCAGTGCTGCTTCCCTCCTCCATCCTCACCACATGCTGTCTGTGCAGGAGGCAGGCCCTGACTGCTGACTTGGTGTGGGCTGGGGGTTCCCAGGGATGTCTGACATTCCTGACTGGCAGCTTTTCTTGGCAGCTGAGCGTGCCAGGTGCTTTATTCGCCTTCCTAGTGGCAAACACCCTCAACTGCTCTCTCATGGGATGGGAAGAGAAGGCTTGAGGGTCAAATCTGAACCACCAGCACCATAGCACAGGTATGAGGGGACAGAAAAATTGTTGAATTGTTCAGAGCTGGTGAGTGGGCAGTGGCAGGCATGAGCACAAGGGCTTTTTGGGCTGTGCCACACAGGGGACTTTCTGCTGTCGGGAGAGCATCCTCCATGGGGAGCGATGCAGGCAAGTGAAGTCTCCCTTTACCCATCAGGAGAGATCAGCCCAGACGGCTTGCCTGCCTCTGCGACACACAGGGATGGCCTCTGCACCTCCAGCCTGTGCAATATTTATGCAGCTGGTGTGGTAAATGGTGTGGGTTTTACTCTTTGTTAGATGGATGAGTGATCCCTCAGCTGTCCCAGACACCGTGGGCCCTCCAGAGAGCTCCGTGCTGCCTAAAGAGAGGTTGTGAAGCATCATTTCCACAGCCTTGTGCAAATGAATTAGGATGCAGAGAGCTCCCATATGAGTAAGTGCAGTTTTGGGAACACACAGGCTGGCAATGTTGAGGCCTGATAAAACCTATGGGGGCAAAGACACAAGTGTTCGCTGAAACTGTGCAGTGAGTTTGTTTAAGCACCAAGGAAGGAGGAATCCCTGGTGAAAAGTGACAGACCTTCCCTAAAGCCTGGAAAATACCTGAGGAAAAAGGGAAGTATGGACTGGGGTGTCCCATGGGAGCCCAGGCCACTGCAGCCCTATGGGGAGAGGAGGATGAGGAGAAAGAGGAGAAGAAGAAAGAGGAGGAGGAAGAAATCTCCTTGCAGTGTACTGGGAGGTGTGGGGAGACCCTTCTCCAAGGGGATGTCCCCAGATTGCCAGCAGGCCTCTGGCACTTCCCCTGTGCTGTGCCAGACTGACACCCCAGTTACACACCAGCGCTCAGTCCAGGCTGCTCCAGCAGCAGCAGCAGGAAATTAATCTTTGCCCTGTGCCAAATGTGCGTGTGGGAGAGCCCCTGCTAGGCAGGGACTGAACTGCTAATTAGGAGCCCAGGTTGAGGCTGTCAGGACCACCCCAAAGAGGGATTTGGAGACATGCCCTGCAGTCATTCTGGTGCTCTTAAAACCAGTGAGTACCTGTGCCTAACATGAGATATCTGCATCCTAATCCTGGAGCTGGGTGTCTCAGGGCTGCCTCTCCCCCTCTCTGGAGATTTCCCTCTCTAGCATCTTGCAGGCTGCACCAAGCATCTTTAAATCCAGCTTTCATCCCTTGGGGTTATTTGGTGGTGAACCAAGTGACACACAGACACCATGGCCGTGTAAACATCACATTTAATGGTGGCTGCTTAGGGGGAAGGCAAGGAAGAGTGCTGGATTTTCACTTGTATGTATTACCGTTCACCCGTGGAACTACAGGCCATGAGCCAGGTTTGTGCATAGGCATTTTCCCATTTTTTGCAGCCTGGTTTCACATGACAGCTGTAGCACAGATAATGTTGCTGCAATAACAATTTGTTGGGATGTGTTGGGCTCCAAACCTGTTTGGTAGTGACTTCTCTGTCAGAGGGAAGAGCCCCTTTTTAGCAGCACATGGAGAAATGATGTTGGAGAGTTTCTCTCCAGCAACTAGAGCCCTCTGAACCAGAACCCTTATGCAATTATGTGTGGTTTTTTGACTCCAGATCCTAAGAATGTCTCTCTTGAATAGCATGTTTCTTGCTAGTTCGTTCATCTGTGAATTTCCCTGGCAGGTAGCGTATAAATAGCTCTGAGACACAGGCGATCCACGAGTTCTTTTCAAAATACAGCATTGAGTCATTTTAAAGCCTCCTACTGTAGCTCTTTTAAAGATTAACTCATTCTTTTAAGTGTAAGATTTATGCCTGAGAAAGAAGGATAAAACCCTGGCTCAAGTTGTTCTTCCAGCAAAGTACCTTGTTTAAAAACCACTAAATAAAATGTCAAGGGAGCTGGCCTGTGAAGTGAGCAGGGGACATCTGCCCATCCCCACCAGGGGCTGGCTGCTCATCACCCAGAGGCTACACTGCTTTCTAGAGCCAGGAATAGAAACCAGCGTTCCTTATTCCCAGGAGCCCTTTGCCATGTAGGGCAGAGCAATCCAGCTGGTTCCCCCCAGCCTCTTCTCTCTGCCTGACCCCAGGCACTGCTCAGCTTTGAGTAATTAGGGCAGAATTAGGGCAAGATCCCCAGGGATGGAGGCTGCTGGAGCAGGGCTTGCACAGAGGGCAGAGCTCTTCTATATATTGAGCTGAGCCTCCTTTACCACCTGGAGATGTTTTCCAAAGAGAATCAGGGGATTTGATGCACTTGTACAGGTCTGGCATCCCAGCAGGTTGTAGCAACAGCTCTGCCCCGGGGTATCCAGAAATACCAGATGTGTCTGCGGTGCATATTCAGATAAACACCTGCTGGCCATCCAGAGCTTCCACTGGCACACCACTGGAACACCCAAGTGAGCAGGAAAACCAAAAAGACATCATTTCTCTCATGCCATTGCTCATGGTGTGCAGCATTAGCAGCCTGAGGAGCAATACAATCTGGCTGGTGCTGCCTGCACACATGAGATGAATAATATATTTTGTTCAAACAGTAGGAGAGCTCTTAAACAGACCGAAATGTAGTGTCCTGCTATGGAAACAGCCTAAGACTCTTCTACTCATGCGCTAAATACCACTTTTTTTTCCTTTTTTTTTTAATGGAGGGAGTTTGGGGAGGAGGGGACAGCTCTGGGACTGTCTGTAAATCTGAAATGGGACATACAATCAGATTAAACCTGCAAAGGGAGTTTCAATAGGATACCTGGATGGAATTTTCCTTTCTTTTATCATCAAAACATGCCTGACTGCCCTGCACAGAGCTGCTGTCTCCTTTGTTAGATGCACTGTGCACATGTATGTTGGAATTAGTACTGTGCCTTCAGTCCATCTTCCTGCGACGTGGCATCAGAATTCTGCCCTCGGCATGAAGTGCGGTAGGGACTTGTCCCTCCTGCAGGGTCAAAGGAACACAAGCAAATTCTGTAAACCATAAACATCTCTGACATCTCTGAAAGTTAAGTTCAAGGTGAAAATCAAAAATAGCCATTTGATGCCTGAGACTTTTGGTGGATCTTTAGCTTGTGGTTCTGCTGGCAGGAGCTCTGAGTCACACAAGCCATCAGCACCCTGCTGTTTACCAGAGCACTTTGAGGGGTCCTTCCTGGGACACTCATGTCACTGCTCTTTCACTGCCACATCTGCTGTCAGCCAGGGCCCACAGAGCAGCAAGATGCAAAAGTGATGCCCACAGGGACACAGTTTACCTGGGCTTGGACTGGCGTTTTAGGTGGGAATAATCTGCTGAAGATTAGACACCCTGTGCTGATCTTCAGCACAGGTTTGCAGTCTTAATGGCTGCTGATGTTATGATAAAGTAATATATCAAAGTGAAAGTGTTCCTTCTTAAAAGCCAAGTGAATAGATTTTAATCCATCTATTATTGAAAAGGCAATAAGCAATATGCTGTGCTGGCTCCCTAATGCATTAGTGCATTGCTCCTTGGCTTGGGAGGTTGCACAACTTGAAATTGTACTTACCTTCCTGGAGAGTTCAAGTATCCATGAGGGCTAAAAATACATTGGGAATTGTGGTGCATGAGCGTGGGCACCTGGGATACAGCAGAGTGGAGATGGAAGAGCAGGAGGAGGAGCACGTGGCCTTCTCCATTCACTGGAACAGTTTAATGTGAAGAGAGGACAAAAAAAAGAAAGCAAAGCTAAAGATCAGTTGCATTTCATGGATGGAGGGTTACTGGTGGCAAAGGAAATGGTCCTCCTTGGATTTAAATCAGAATTTAAAATTGCATCATTTAATCTGACATCCTGCAGAACTCATGCTTAAAGATTTCATCTTACAGTGCTATAGCAAGGTCAAACTCACTCAGTGAGTAATTACCATGGAAGTCAGAGTGTGTTTCTGTGCATGTCCATATTTGAAAGGGATGGGAAATAGAAGAAACCTTTTCATTTCTTCCTAGCTTTTGGTATATTTGAAATAAGTGACTCTCCTTGTTTCGTGTGGTTCTTTGACACTTTTAATGGATTCTAATTCACACGTCCTGCCTCTTCTCATAACGGGTGTGGAAGTATCAAGGCCAACTGAGTAAACAGATGGGGAAATTAAGTAGGGTGCCCAAAGGCACACACTTCTCCCCAAACCAGACACAGCATGAGAGTTTACAGCCCTGTGTTGTGTGCAGGCTGCCTGACCCCATCTCTGTCTTCTGTACCATCCACGAGTGTGAAAACACATGGAGACTTTCTTTATCAAGTCCTCTTCTGCTCTGTGGCTCAAAGCTGGAAATTATTTCACAGCACTTCTTTTAATCTTCTTTGACAACTTTTTTGTTTAAAAATGGAGTGGTTGTGACAGTGGGATAAAGCAGCACTCACAAGTGTTTGCTCGAGTTCTGATCAAGTGCTAGGTGGCTCATCCAGCAGTGCTCCTCTTCATTTCTACGGGGCTGTTCCTTGATAATGTGGATATTTGTTATTCATAATCTGCTGCTGGTTGTTCTCATCATCAGCTGAAGGAGACAACATAATGTGAGTTAATTGTTTAGTTCCACAGTGGCTAATGAGTAGTGTATATATTCCAATATGACAATTTGCCACAGCTCCATGGGAGAGAGTATTAGGTGTTCAGTGACAACATGCAAATAATGAACATATTTATAGAAAGCAGAACCGAGGGACAATAAAAGGGCCCAGGTTTATGGATAATTTATTTGGAACTAACAGTGTGATAGTAAAGGAGATGCAGATTAAAAACTCAGATATGCCATTTGGGAACTCAGATGGAATTCCTAGCTTTTTAAAAGTTCAAGCCTTTTACAGATCTTATTGAAAGCAGTGGGAGGACATCTGTGAAAGATGTGGCTGTTCAGTGTTTGGTTAAAAGCAATCCAGGCTTTTTATCTGGCACTGGTGATACAGTTCCCTCCTAAGCAAATTTCTTGCCAGCATGTTTTCAGCAAGGCAGTGCTTGAGTCTTAATTCCAGCCCTTAGAAAACCATGGATCTCAGGTGAGCACACTCAGAAAATATCTGTCTTATTATCACATCCATCTTGTAACAGCAATCAAGGTCAAGGCACTACTGAGATTGGTACTCTACGGATATGTAATAAGAGAGGTCCTCCCTCAGAGGCGCACAGAACCAAAATAGTAAATGGTCCCAGTTCCACTAACATGACTTCTGTGTGTTCCCCATTTCTCCTTCACTTTCTGCCTCTGCCTTTTCAGGCTGTAGCCATTTGGGGCAAGACTATCTTCTCTTCTCAGCTTTCAGCATATAGGAATCATATTCAGCATATAAATCACTACTGGGGCTCCTATTTCAATTTACTGAAATTCAAATATTTGTTAGTAACATTAGATGCACTACAGTAATGGATTGTGTGTTTGTGTGCAAGAGCACAGGTTTTTACAGACCAGTGCATTGGATGTGCACCAGAGAGACAGATGACATTTTTAAGAGCATTTCTCTTTGGAAACTATGGCTTGAAAGTCAGGCTTGAACCTGTTTTGAACCTATTTTGAGCATGCTGCATGTTCCTATGTATTCTAAGAACAGTGCCATGTGGAGGCACTGTAGGAGACAATAAACCCACCTGCGATGCACAGGGACTGAGCAGGAGTGGGGAGCAGTTGTATCTCCTCATATAGATCAGCACCCGCAGTTGCTGCTGCTCCACCTCTGCTTTTAGCAAGCACAGCACAGCCTTTGAAGAAATTCCCATGTTGCTTCTTAAGAGACAGGAAAAGGCTCTCCAGGCTGGCTTTTTATAAGGGTATCTGATTGTAATTGTGTGTTAAATCTAGATTATTAGAGGTTTCATTGACCCCTCGACACGGAAATCAAAGGACATTCACCGCACTTGATGGCAATGACTGCTACTGACTTCAGGTAGAAGGATAAATTAATTAGCTGGGTGATAGGTTTCTTTCTTTCTTTTAAACGCCCAAGCCAGAAATCAATCCTTATAGTGACAAGGTTTAGTGTGCTAAATTCCCTTGGCATTACAAACCCTCTTTTTCTTTCCCTACCCTTAAAAAAAACCCACCCAGGCAGATATAGCTGATGCTGTGTCGCATCCCACGCACTGGTGTTGCTCCTGCAGTCTGTTGCTTTTTGGGATTCACACAGACATTTGCATTTGCAAGCGCCACTATTGCTTTGCGGTAAACACTGCTCACGGCTCTCTCCTCAGAGAATCCAGATGTCTTCCTCTCAGGACTCTGCATTTTTCTTTAGATTTCTCAGCCCGTTGCTGCATGCATTGGATGTTCTTTGCTTTTGCACAGAAACCCCGATCCTCATCGCAGAAATTGCATTTTGTGGTGAGGACACTGATTGGGAGTGAAAGGTGTTTATCTTCCAAAAAACAAGTTTCAATTTCATTCTCCCAATTCCATCAGGTCCCCATGAGTAGCTCTGTGCTGGGAGCACTTTTCCCATACAGCCATCTCTGCCTCTATCAGCTGTGTGCTCTTGGATTGCACGTGGTATTGCAAGTATTTGCTGGCTTTTGGGAGATGAGTAAGAGAAGCATTTTATTTGTTCAGTAGTTGAAGTGAGAAAAACCCCAACAAATCAACAAACCAGAGAGAAGGCATTCAGCTTATTTTTTTTAGCAAAGGAAGGAACAATCTGGATGAGAGAAGGGGTCAAACCCCTCCTGTTGGTGAAGAAATGAGGAGTGAATCCCGATCACGCTAAAGCCTGGTAGAGCTCCCAGCGAGTGCAATGATCAGGATATCGTCCTGTGAGGCACTGCTGCGGGTTCAGCGAGATCTGGAAAAGGGTGCATGGGTCTGTTCATGTGTTTCCTCTCCCTCCCCTTCAGCCCAATCTTTGTGTTGTTCTAACACCTCAGACTTGGCCGTCAGAGCCTTTGCCAGAGTCAGAGCAGCGCTGGGGCTGTGATGGCCTGGGGACACAGAACTGGTGAGGAGAGATAACAACTTCTAATGGACCAGCTAATATTGGTAGGGAAAACAGACAGCTCCCAGGCACAAGTGCTCCCTCGTGTCTCCTCCTGTTTGCCAGCGGCCGTCTCCAGCACCGTGGACATTCAGAGTGAGGATTTGCATCTCCAGGGCACAAAGTTCCTGCTGACCAGGATAAAAGACCAGCTCCTTGAGCTCAGCTAAGGCAGAGGGTGATTGTTATAAGTGAGCAATTCTGTTTGCATCCCTGGGTAGAAACCTTTTCTTTTTTTTTTTTTTTCCACATGATTTCCCAAATCAGGACACTAATCAGGTTCAGATGGCTTTTGGGAGCAGAGTCACAAGCTGCCTCTCTTTCCCCTGTTTTACTACAATAAAAGAAATGATAGGGGGTTTTAGCAATCAGTAGGCTTTTCATAATCCTTCTAGGCAAGCTGTGTGGGAACTGTATTTTCCCTAACCCCACTGGTGTGTCATCATGGAGGACTGAAGTTACCCCAGAACAGTGGAAAGTCTAGCAAAATAGTAAAAACAACAGCATTATAAAAAGAAGCCAGCTGAGTGGCGGCCTTGTGTGTAGCCTGATGTATCCTTGAAGAGGGTTATAAATACAAGTTTATGAATGTACCAGCATAATGTCTGCTAAATGAGAGACATGAGTAAGGAGAAGATCAAGCCAAGAGATGGTTGAACTCAAGGACATGGTTTTCACACAGGAGACATCTGCAGAGAGGGAGGGGGAGAGAGGGAGAAAAATATGTCCCTATTACAATGTATTTTGCTGCATGCAACCACAGGCAAGCTCCAGGGAAAGTTCCACAGAACCATCAGGGTGATCCAGCCATGGAATGGGAAAAGGCTTTTAGCAACCTACCCTGTGGATGGAAACTCTCCCTGATCCCAGCAGTGTCCGAAGGACATCTCTGACCCCTCCTGTGCTGCTTCTCTTGGCCCTGGCCCCACACAGCTCAGCACTAGCCATGGCATTGGCCTTGGCTAACCTCACGTGGACCCTCCATCTCCTCTCTTCCTCTCTCTGGAACTTCTTGTAGGAGGGAAATAATCTACTGGAGCTTGGCATTGTGTTGTCTCTTTTTTCAGAGGTGGGTGGAGAGGGGAAAATAGAAAGTAATTTGATTTTTGATGCTCTTTCACCTTGTCGTCCACTTTATAACCTCAGTCTGCTGGAGAGGAGTTCCGGTAAGAGGAAACCAGGATGACTACAATGTTCAGTACCAGGACTGCATCAAGGGGAGTTAGTTTGACCTGTAATGCAGTGAGATTTCATTTGTAAAATACTTATTGTCACTACCAGAGGCCAGGGAGGTTTTCCTCCCTGCCCAGGCAGTGACTCAGCTGGTCTCATGCATGTGGAAGATCAGGGGCTCAGAGGGGATTTGATTTAGCATGACCTGCTGTTTCAGCTGGTACACATGGTTTCCATAAGCTCACAATTTACCAAAACACGTGCCTGCCATGGAGCAGAGGATTCACATCTGATCTGTCACAGGGCTGCTGGTTTGCAGATGGGGGATGCCGTCGAGGCAGCGTGGGCTTGGGTGAAGATTTATTACAGGACAAATGCTGAAACCACCAAAAAAAAAGGGGAGATGATGTTTTCAGTGCATTACTTGTGAATGGAGCTGCTGACAGCCAAATACTTTAGTAGATGTAATGATCCACTTCATTGCTCGCTGAGCCAAGAGTGGCCCTCTCCTGCACACCCCCCGACTGCACAATGTATCTTAGTGACAATTTTAGTATAAACTAACATCTTTATCTCTTCAAACGTGGAAGTTTTAGCCAGTTTATTTGAAATTTGAAATCGGCGTTAGCATTCCCACTCGTGCTGCATTTGGAGGGTGGATTCCATGCCCCACAGTAAGGTCTGGGCTCTGGGCTGATCCAAGCCCTCCAAAGCCATTCTGCCTTCTGCAGGAGAACCAGCTTCTTAAGTGCCTGAAATGGATGACTACAAATCTCACTATTTACCCCTAAGAATTACAGAGCACAGGTGTTTCAAAGCTAAAATCTGGAAATTAAAAAAGCATCTTAGATCCTTTACCCCCCTTCCCTTTCTAAGTGGTATTGAGGATTACCACATGTGGTTACATAATAATTTCCCTCAGCCTGAGCTTTTTAGCAATTAATTAGTCAGGGATTTGAGGGAAAATATGTCTAAAACGCTTGAATATTTGCTTACTGGTCCACAAATGTGCCCTATTTTGTTGTAGCTGCTGTTCTAAAAGCCTAAAAAATACTTTATAAATTGGAAAAATCCATGACAAAATACTTTGGCTTTCATTTTATCTACCCTTATTCAGTGACCATGGGTAGGGAAGGTGTGGAGAGCTAATTCACAGCAGGGAGAACAGCAGTGCTAGTGCCAACAGGTTATGCAGAGCCTCTTCCACCCAGCCAAAGGTGATTCAGGTAATTCTCTTTCTCAGACTGCTCTTACCTCACTGTGTCCCTCAGACAAAACACTTCTGTAACCCCCAGTGTGGCCCTAAAATTTTCCAGAGCTGAGGAGTGTGAGATCTGCTTCATTCAGTGCCCAAGATCAAAACCATCCAGGTTGTTAACACCATCCTCTGAGCCATATAACAACCTGCTGGGTCAGCCAGAGCCTTTCAAAGCTGCTGGTTCCTGACGAGCTTTGTAAAACCTTTGACTCATTCCAGATCTGCGGGTGAACTGTGAGGGGCTCATTTATTTGCTACTGTCTCCCACCAAAACCTTATGACAAGGAGAGGAAAAGTCACTGGGTTTCCTTGGCTCAGAGGGAGGCTTGGCTCACTTCCTGTGAGCTGGAAATAGAGGATGTGCCCTGTTAGAGGTATCTACACACACAGCTTTCAAAGCATAGCTGTGGTTTTTTCAGCCCTGTATTTGCTTTGTTGAGATGCTCCTCATCCTTTGGAAGATACCATTGCTTCTTCCTCCATCCCTCTCCTTTCTCTGTGCTAAAAAGGGCTGCAGAACATCTTTGTCCCTAATAAAGATCCCACTGAAGGAGTGTTTCCAACTTTACGGGCTTCCCTTCTTATTTCTGCCTTCAGACACCAGCTCACAGCAGTGCGACGAGTGGGTGCTAATTATGGAGAACCACACTCGACAACAGAGCCTTGCTGCTGGTGAATACAGAAAAATTGCTCATTAGAGCAGCATGATATTTAGTCAGATTGGCTTCCCTAGATATTAACATTCTGGCGTTAATGCAGACTGGCAGTGTGATACTTGAATAAAACCATCTCAGGGTAAGATGTGCAAAAGGGCTTGTAAAATGTTTGTCCCACCTGCAAGGTTTGCAGGGCATGTCTGCTGGGGGCTCCCACGTGCTGCTTTGGATAAAAAAACACCCTTGGATTTCAGGAACCCGCATATATAATTTCTTGATCATTTTTTCTTGCCTCACAGGGCATGGTGCATCAAGCATATGATTTATTTGGCTGGAACGAAACACGCTGTGCTTGATTATCTTCCTGGACATCCAACTTTTCACTGTGTTGTTTGGTGTGGCGGTGCTGTATCCATGGTGCAGGTGGCAGGGCTCTCTGCCTGATGGCTCTTTGTGCCCAGCAAGGTGTGTGTGACAGTGAGGCCACCCTGGAAAATGTATTGTTTGTACCTGTGAGATGAACTGCACCTGAATAATGGGGTAAAGGAAGCTCAGAGAAAGCTGGTTTAAACACAAAAAGCTTCAGGTGCCTTGTTTCAGTGCAGGAGAGGCTTCATGTTGGTAAGAGACTTTAGCATGAAGGTTTTCCTGTGCTGTTTTATAATCAGCAAGAACCAAAGCTGGGGTTCGTGTGCTGCAAGCAGAGGTGCCTTTTCTTGGCCATGGCTCCTTGTTCCCCCTCTGCAGCATCAAAACACCTCCCGCTTGGCTTCTCGGCTGCTTTGCAGGGCTGTCCACACCTCCAGAGCTGTGTGGGGAGAGCCAGAGCTGTGCTGGCTGCATGGGCTGGTGTTGTCTGTGCAGCTGGGTGAGCTGGAGCTGCTGCTGGAGCCACAGCCACAGGGAATTCCTCGATCCCATGTCCTGCCCTCTTCCACCCCTGGGCTGGCATCAGCAGCAGCCGCTCCAGTGGGCTAATGGAAGAGCTATGAGCACACACACAGAGGACAGAGCTGTTCAGCAGAGCTCATCCAGCCACACACATGCCAGAAATTCCTCTCCTGCAGCCCTCTGGTCTCCACTTTGACTTGAACACCAGCATTCCCTAATTAGCTCCGCTTTATCTAATTAGCACCCAAACGGGAGTGCCTCCCTCTGCTGCCTCTGCACTTGCAAAGAGCCCAGAGTTAATTTATGGGGGGGAGACAGAGGAGAGATTTTTTTGTGTGGTGTGTCCTCATCTCTGTGCCCTGGGAAGGTGTGTGAGTGTCCTGGGACTGGTGTGGCTCTGTTGGTCAGTGCAGAAGCTGGACCTGCCTACACTAAATTGTTACTGCCTCAGCCAACCTGTTTCTTGCCTGTGAGTTTACTGCGTGGGCTTTTTCCTTCTTTTTTATAATGGTCATGGTATTTTGCCTGTAGTTTGCCTTGGGAAATAGAGTGTGTCCTACATCCATATCTATTTTAAGACTCTGCTCTATTGCCTGCTACCAGCTGGGGACATGGCTAGAAGGAGCACTGGTTTCATGTTATAAGAGGAAACACTGGATATTTCTAGGAGGCTATAACTCTGAGATGCTAAATATGTTTATAATCCCTGATATTACACTCTTAGTGATAGTACTCATTTCACCTGGCTTTAGTATTTTTAAAACTGGCTTTCTGACTTATCTTGATGGAATAAGATCTATTTACGGATGATGAAGAATAAGACACACCCAGAAAGCAAATTATTATGTTTCTAGTATTTGTATTTAATTAGGAAGAATGTTCTTTTCCTTTGTGTTAGTTATGCTCTGACCTGTTTGGGTTTAGGGTGCCCAGCAGAGATTTCATTATGGCAATCTATTGTTTTTCTCGTGGTCTGTTCAGTTTCAAGGCTCTGGGGGCTACAGAAATTTCCTCCAAAATTAAAACAGCTAGAGGGAACCACTACTCATCAGGAAAGCATAAGAATGCTTCTACACAGCTGAAATTCAAAGATGTGGGAGCAGGAGTACTTAGAGGTGTTGTACACCTTATGCCCATGTTTGTGATGGTCTCTTAGTCCATGACTGCCCAGCTCAAACCCTGGATCATTGTCACCCTGGCTGCTTTGTTGTGTCCCATGTGTCTGTTTTAATCAGTGGGTTTTTAGCTTAAACCCCCTTTAAGGAGTAAAACCTGGATGAAAAGAGGGACAAGGGTTCATAAATTTGGCCTTTTTAATCACAGGTGAGGAGCTACTTGGTAAACCTGGCATGAACTGTTCCATGGTTTAGGGTGGCTTTCTCTGAAGTGCTTCTTTTTTGGTAAAACAGCTCTTTTCTTCACAGACCTGGATGGTTGCTTCATGCAGTACCAGGTAACACTCTGTGCTCTGAAGAGTCTTTCACTGCATTCAGTGATTCTCCAGTTTTTCTTCTCCAGGGAGGTCCAAAACCACTTGTAATCCTGCAGCTCTTCTCTGAGATTGGAGAGGAGCAGAACTTTCTCAGTCAGAGTTTTCCAACCACTTCCATCTAATATTTAAGACACAGCATAAAAGTTACAGTTTATGCAGTAGTACCCGGGAGTGAATTTTGTATTGATTTTAAAATTAGTCATTTTTAGCTTTCTGTTTTATGCACCAGAAAATGGCCTCAGCTTCATTAAGAATGCTGTATATTATTAATATACATCATTAATTTATTCTTGGCACTGGGCTAGTAAAAGCACTTAAATCATTGCCCTGTCCTTAAAGTTGGACAAGTGAGATGGTAAAAAGTGTGATGGGGAGCAAATCCATTTCAGAGCAGAGCTGTTGGTCCCACCCCTGCTTTTCTCAAGCACCTCTTTTTTGGGGGGTCACTTCCATCTCCAGCTGTGTCTGCACGACAGTGGTGAGTCTGGAGGTGCTGAACTCACTACCTGCAGGTCTTATTTTTGGCACCCAGACCATTGGGAAGCCCCAATAGTTAATAAAGCAGCTGATTTGGGTTGAGGAAAAGGGATGGGGTGGGAATCTGCCCTTGCCTAGGCCATTAGTGTCTCATCCTTGTCTCCAGGAGGGATGGGCACAGCCTGCACCCCGGCAGGGTAAGTGCAGGAGCCTCCATGCAGCCAAGGGGGGATGGAAAGTACCAGTGCTTCAGGCAGGCCTCCAAGGCAAAGGACCCAATTTTGGTCCCTGTTCTTGTGCTGGTTTATTTATAAGCTATTAAAGATGTATAAAGTGATTTTTGGAGCAGGCAGTGGAGCCTGTGCCTCTCTGCTTCCAAGTGCATGGTCTGATTGACTGGTTTCAGACTCCTGCTTGCTTTCCCATGTCCTTTCTTTGGTGTTAGATTCTCCCATTTTGGACACTGCTGTTTCTCAGCTGGCATAAAAACTGAGCTTTTGCAGGGTATGGACCCATCCTGGTATATCAGCAGCCATTCTGTGTTGTATTCTTGCTGGCTGGACATGGTTCCATCTTCTCTGCCAGTTTTGGGGGCAGGTGACTGAAATTAACTCACTAATTTAAAGGTACTTTTGGTTCAACTCTTATTTGAAAAACCGTAATAATTTCAGCATTAGATCTGTATTGATAGAATAGTTTGGGTTAGAAAAGACATTAAAAACTCCTAGTTCCACCCCCCTGCAAAGGGCAGGGACACCATCCACTAGCTCAGGTTGCTCCAAGCCTCATCCAACCTGGTCTGGAACACTGCCAGGGATGGGTAATCCCCAGCTTCTGTGGGCAGCGTGTTCTTCAACACCTCACAGTCAAGAATTTTTTTCCTAATATCTATTCCTCAGCTCTAAAATTATTTTGCTACTCGCAACCCGCTTGCTTTTATGGCATCCTGAAAATGAAGTTCTTTGTTATTGTTCTGCTAACACAGTTAAAAGGAAAACATAGAAAGAGACCCTTCTGCATCTGAAGAGTGCACTTGTTCTTCTCTGGCAAGAATCTGTTTTATACGAATGTGTGATATTTTAGCAAGGCTACCTTAAAACCAAAACGAACAAACAAAAACCTCTCAAAGCCCATTGTGGGCATCATGATTCACCCAAGTCACTTTCTGAGGTCTGTTGTTGCACAGATATTGAGGTGTGATGCCTGAGTTGGACTGATGGTGCTTTCAACTATCCCTTCCTTCTTGGTGTTAGCTCAAGAAATATGACATCGTGACAGATGGCATAGTTTTAAAGCTCGAATATGCTGTGCAAAGCACTGAGAAACCCTGAACCTTAGAATAAGCATTTTGTAAATTGGCATTCTAGAGTCTCCTTAGTCTCCTTAGCATCACTTACAGCTGGACATATGACACACAGAAGCACTGTGGATGTGCCTTTAGGAACAGGCAATGACAGATCATTTTAAGCTCTCAGATATACGAGGATGTACGAGGCAGAACGTTTTGTCATCGTGTGGTTTTATTGTTGAAAAAGCAATTGTAGTGAAAGTTACGGTAATCCCTGGTGTTCTGCTTCAAAGCCCCTTGAAGTCTGCAATAATGGCTCCACTGAATCCTGGCAGCCTTTGAGTCGCTTTTCCCATTGTGGGGTGGAACTGATCAAACCTGGGGCTCCAAAGCTCTCCTCAGAAATGCCTCTTACTGTGCTTCCCCTATTCTCCAGGCGCTTACAAACGCCAGGACAACCAGCATTTAGAAAGTTTGCTTAGATCTGTTGATGAAAAGGACTCTCTAAGAGCTTGATATTATTGTGCCATCACATGTCAGGTTAGTGGGTTACAAAGTCTGTGCTACAGTGAGGAGCTTGCTGCCTTGGATGTCTGCATGAACCCATTTACCTCCCCTTTTATCCTCTGATGATGGAGCTTTCCTTTTGGGACCAAAAATCTATTGTGATCGGTCTTTGACCAAGCTCAATAAATGCCTCTCCATTGCTGCTGCTTTGTCTGAATGTAAGAGTAATGCCCTAAAAGGGTTTTTTAGATTTGAAAACGTGCTTTTTTGAAGACTTTGGGTCTGTTCTAACCATGGTGCTGCAATAGGGCCGTGTGAGCCCCCAGAGGTGTTTGCTGTGGCTGTAAAGAATCACCTGCCAAGTGCCCATGAGTGAGGGAACACACAGCAGACACCCATTTTGTGGGGTGAGCAGTGACCTGAGGTGGCCAACCACTTCCTTCACCTCCCACAGTGGTTTTGGGCATGTTATTTAAATTGTCAATCTCATTTTTTCTCCCTGTGGAATGGAAGGGGTGGCTGCTCTTCTGCACTGGCCCTGTGCAGGGTGGCTCTCTCCAGCAGGGATGTTCTGCCCAGTGACTGCAGCACTGGCGAGGAGTGAGGTTGGAGACTGTCCCTGCTCTGCCATGCCTGCAGTGCTCCATGGCTTAGGAAAATGGGATACAGACCTGCAGCACTGCCTTGCAGAGCTGTGAAATTCCATTCTGTGCTCTGTGCGGTGCCTGAGCTGTTTGTGAGCAGTTCTGATGGAGAGCTTTGCTGTCTGCAGCTCCCGCACTGAGCAGCAGGTTGTTGGCTTTATTTCATTTTTAACTTTCTTGCCTGTGTTGCCAGTCACTTGGCGACACCTAAAAATGCGTTTCCCAATTTAATTGTTCTGACAAACCCCATTTTTGGCTGACTGGGGAGCTCCCACTCTGCACTTAGAGATGCAGCGTCGATTCAGTGCAGGTCTTCCTGGGAGTGAATTTAAAAAGCAGTGAGCCTCTGCTCTCAAGGAGCAGTTCCTCTCCTTGTTTAATAATGTCTATAGGAAAATTCCCAGCACTTGGCACAGTCTTCCTGTCCGTGTGCTGTTCAGATCATCCCAAAGGGTCTTGTGGCTAGAATGTGTCTTTTTACCAGTTCTGGGCTAAGTTCTGTAGAAACTTATTAATTCCTCCCCTGGTTTGTTCCTATAGGGGATGGAGGTGACCTGACTGAAAGCTTTATGTAAGTAGAAACAATTCAGACTGGCTTCACTGAGTTTTCAGTTAGGTCTCAGGTAAGTGAAGAGCTGGAAAACTGGGATATCATTCCTAAAACACTACAGGTAAAAATACACTTTGTAGCAGACCTGGACTCAGTTTGCTGTAATCATGCAGCTGGATGTGGAGAGCAGTTTGAGTAAATGGAGAATCATCCATTATCACCTAAATATTGTGCTGAGCCCCTGCAGACTCCCCCAAGCCTACGGCATTTGCTTTTCCATGTTAGAGACTTGCTGGTCAGGTAATTCTGCACAAAATACATCCCCAGCCTGTCTGCACTGTGAGCAGAGGCCGTGGGGACTCGTGGGCTGCTTTGGAGGACAGTGAGCATTGAGGTGATTCTGTGAGTAGCTTTTTATCTACAGCAGACAGCATGCAGTGAGAGCAATTAAGGGAAGAGGGGACAACCTTGTTGATCAACGTGTCAGAAAGGTGAGAAAGCACATGTTTGATGGGCTCTAGAAAGAGGAGATGAGGCTCCTGGAGAGGGAAGCAGGATGTATTTGCATCTTGTCTTCATTATGCATGGAAGAGAAAATGCCGCGTTAATGGGAAGGTATTGAACCGCCACTAACTGAGGCTTTTTAGACTGCTTAGGGGAAGAATTGACCAAAGGGATTTTTGGGAATGGGGAAAGCTGAAATTGAATCCACTCTGGAACACAGAAGACAGCAGGGACTGGGGAATTAAGCAAATGGTGGTGGTGCTTGTAAATAAGGTAAATGAAAAAGGATTAGCCTACAGCTGAATGGAGTGAGTGCTCTGAAGACCCACAGGGAGAGGTCACAAATATGCTCTGAATTTTTGCAGGTAATTCCTATCTCAGTCTTGTCCATTATCCTATGAAGAAAGCAGAGCTGCCTCTGCTCTGGAGGCAGCTCCCCTGGGTGCACATCCCAGCGGCTGTGCTGCTGTGTTGGGCTGGTTTGCAGCTATGGCATTGAGCAGGTCAGTGTTTGGCTGACTGCCTTTGCAGGCCTTTTGTTTAGGGCTTGTTAGGGCTTTGTTTAGGATTTGTCAGCTCCAGAAGTGATTTCCAACACAAGGACCTATC
This sequence comes from Origma solitaria, assembly GCA_013397895.1. Lineage (NCBI taxonomy): Eukaryota > Metazoa > Chordata > Aves > Passeriformes > Acanthizidae > Origma > Origma solitaria. Next base: position 486,166 of record VZRL01005371.1, on the reverse strand, counting down.
GATGCCTTGGAGCATGAGGTTAGTGGAAAAGGTGTCAATGAGCCTGGGGACCTCTGTAGTAAGAGGGCAGTGAAAATGGCAAAATATGTTTGTATTGAGGCTTGCTAGGTGAAGAAATAGCAGAGGAAGATAGAACCTAAGAGCAAGGAAATTCTCTGGGTGGGCTGGGAGCTGGAGAGGGAAGAGCCTGAGTAGGACTGAATTATAGACAGTGAAGATGTCTTTATAGCTCGTGAGTTGCAGCTTTTTGTATTCGCTATGACTGAGCAAAACATGGGCTTGTGTTCTGTCTATTCCTGTGTTTTGTGTCAAACATGTAATTAAGAGGTCTGAGTAAGAACCTGTGGGCTCTGCAGAAGGAAACAAATTGGTGCAAATCAAATCAGCAGAGGGGGAAACTCCAGCACAAAGACTGGAAGCAAGAGCAGGGCAGCAGAGGCTGGGAACTGCAGCACACATCCACCTCATCTTCCAGCCAGGGGTGCCACAAAACACTGAAAGCTTCCTGGGATCCAAGCTTAGCATTTAACCTGTCCCAAGTTAAATAACCATGACAGGGAAAGTGAGCTTCAATTCCACCAAGTGCTGAAATCCAAGGATGGTGATAAAATAGTGCCCAGAGGATGAGGGCAGTGGGACAGGGAGTTTGTGGTGCCTGGCAGAGCTGAGCACCTGATTTCTCATCTCCTGTGCCCTGGAGCTCATCAGGGTGCTGAAGTGACTCTCTGGATGTGGGCCAGGCTGCTTTGGCACCTCCTGAATTTTGGGATGTGAGAAACACAGCCTACATCTTCCTGGTCACGGCTCTGTGCTCCCCAGGCAGCTGCTGCTGGCTCAGAGCTGGGGAGAATGCCTTGCTGTGGGTGCTGGGGAAACACTGCCTAACAGGGCCATTTATCCTGAGATTTATTCAACAAAATATGGCTGTGGATGCTGCGCTGACCCCTTTGGGATAAAAGGGAGCCGGGGTGTGGAGTGCGCAGCAATGGATGCGCTCCCGGCATCTCCAGGAACGCAGTGAGGGTGACAGGAGGTGGTGTCCCCTCGGGGTGATTGTCCCCCTCCAAACCCTGAGGAGGTGTGTGGGGGAGTGTGAAGCTCATGGATGTGGGTGTGAGGGGCAGGGTAACGCAGGCAGCCCCCGACTGCTGCCTTCCCTCCATGTCCTGCTTTCTTGAGAGCCAGCTCAGAAAACTTCTCCCCACGCCCGGGGAGGTGACGCTGGGGTCGCTGGGCCCTTCCCTGCAAATTAGCTCGTGGCTTTGCCAGAAATGACATCACTTGTTAGGCAGATTTCTTCATTAGGGAGCTTTCTAATCTCAGCCATGAGCGGCACAGAAACCCTCCCTGCTCCCCAGGCGCCGAGGGAGCCGAGCTGCATTGCCAGTCTCTGCAGCACGCTCTGCTTATTTATCATTCATGGCATCATGTTTGTTTTATGACAAATGAACTTAATCACGATTTTCACAGTGGAATACACAGCAAAATACGCAGGATAACCATAGCTGCAGGTATAGAAAACCAAACTTAATTTAGAGAGGATATACAGGAGCAGTCTAAGCAGCCGAGGAATTGAATTAATCTAATAAAAAGACTCAGCTATACATAATTCTTCATGCTGAAACAAAAGCCCCGTGAGATAGGATGGTGCTCAGGTTCTACATTAAACTTTTTTCTTTTGTGCTTAATGCTCAGCCAAATCATTATTTGTTGCTGAAAAGTGCATTTGGGTGTTGGGAATATTTTTCCCCCCTTATGTCTTAAAGTGGAGGAGGGCAGGAATTGCAGATCATTTATTAATGCTCTGCTCCTTTGTGGTCCTAATCTCCAACAGATGGGCCAGGATGCTCTGGCTAACATTCAGTGTGAGCCTGCTGACTTGCACAGAGCTTCCTGTTCCAGGGACTGGAAAAGGCACTGAGTGTGGTGGTCATCCTGAAATGCGATTCCAGCAATTTCAGAGGCTGAGAGTTAATCCCTGTGCTTGGAAGAGAAGGGGATATGCACGTAGGTGTGTGTGCACACACAGGTGTGCCTTCCTATGGATGTGTTTTGGGGTAGTTAGGTTTTGATTCTTTGCTATGGTATTTACTTATTAAATACTTACGATATTTATTGTGTGGCCGTGCTTGCCAGGGAAATTCTGATAATTGCTTTCTTGACTCTGATAACACTCTGTGCTTCCAATTTCAGACCCATTTCTGATCCTTATCAGTGCTTCTCTTCCTCTCATGATACCAGAGCAGAAATTATGATGGCTGAACCAGAAAGAATAATGCTTCAGAAATCGCCCTGCTGCTGTCAGTGGATTTTCGTGCTGCTCCAGCCAACTGAAATAATGGTGTGAGCTGCCTGCACTGCGCTAAAACACATTTCCGTGTGTAGAAACATCATTAAAGAGTGGCTTAAAGTACACAGCATTAAAGAAGAATTTAGGACAAAAAATAAAAGAAACTTTCCAGAGTGTAGCACCAGGCATCCTAGAGTCTCCAGGAGATTTAGGGTCCAAGGCTGGAGAGCTTTCCCTTGGAGTCTAGTGACAGTAATTTGTTCACTCTAGCAAAATGAGAGCTCCAAGGGAGTGATTGCTTCCGATAAATATTTTCAAGGGGCAGGAGCTGATGCTGACAGAATAACTAATGGACGTAGGTTGGTGATGAATAAATTTGGGCTGGAAATTTAGGAGGCTCCTAAATATCAGACAGGTCATGTAACAATTTTCTAATGAGTGTAAGGAATCAAAAGTCAAATTGTTTTTTAAGACAGAGGTTGATGTCGTGAAAAGGGCCCTGTGACAGTGTTTGTTATTGGGAAAAGGCAGGGCTTTGCCTAGTAATCCAAATGTTCCCCACTTTCAGCCCTGAATTTTGTGGAAAACTGGTTCCTTTGCCCATGGAGTGTCCTTAAAATGTGTTGAAAAGCAGCAGGGGCCTGTGTGAGTGAGCAGCTTCATTCTGAAATCTGACTCCTTGGTTTGAAGGTGGGGTAGCTGGAGATAAGCAGGATGGCCTTATCTCCTATGAAGACCCCAAAAACTGGAGTTGAGAATAAAGTCATGGAGACACCAGACCTTGTGGGGATGGAAAGGGCAGGAACTTGGAGTGCATCACCTTGCTGTGTGCAAACCCTTGCCCTGCACATCTGGGAGGCATTTCCCTGCCTTCATTATAGCCCCTCTGAACAGGCTGCCCTTCCCTCCTAGCAGCATCTCCTGCCAAGGTCTGACAGGAAATAGCTTTATTTTTGAGGGCTGAAGTGCTGATGAGCAGAAGGGGCTTTCAGCCATTTCCAAGGCTGGCAGCCAGCCCCAGATCTGAGATACCCATCTCTTTCTTTAAGTGTGGCATCGAGGCAGGCTGTGTTTGGAACTCGGCAATCTCTCCCAAATCTCAAACCCTCCTGGGGTTTTGTTCCTGCACTGCCTGTGCTCTGCGTGACTTTGCATGGGAGTGATCACGGGAGAGACTCATTCCCACTGGATGCTTGTGCATTCTGCACCTTCTGTATGTGCATTGGCCATTGAATTCATCAGGAAAATGTGCTTCCAACCATCGAGCAGCACTTCTGCACCTCCACAGGCTCTGCTGCTGAGCCACAGCCCTGCCAGGAGCTCAGCACTGCTGCTGTATTTCCACCCAGTTTTACCTTCCTGCCATCCCTGGCTTATTCCTCTGACCACACGACACAGCCCAACCTACTAAATTCATTAAAACCATCTCTGCTGCAGCCAGGCCTTCTGGAACTCCACTCTCAGAGACTTTGGGAATGGACCAGAATTGGGAAACATACCAATTTTTAAGCAAGGATCTGTATCTTCAAATTGCACATCAATTTAATGAGGATAAACTGTGCAGGCACTCAGACTCTGATGCACATTTCTGATATTTTTAGTGTCTGGACTCTCAGGAGGAGGCATCTCTGTCAGCCCAGCTGCTCTAAGAGGCAGTTGAGTAAAGTCAAATTGCAGATGGACCAAAGTCTTTTGTGTTTACCTCTTGTAAAAGTGATGCCTCCAGTGCCATCTTACAAAATTCACCAATGTCCTGCTTCATAAACTTCCAGGTGAATAAGGCTGCACAGTTTAGATAGTCAGTAAAATACAGCAGCCAAAGAGAAGAAACATAAAATTAAAAAAAAAAAAAGAAAAAAAAGAAAGCTGGAGATTGTTGCACAGGTTCTGTCAAACGGTGTTTAGCTCCTGTATCTCTGTTCAAAGGTGTCCCCAGCCACCTCCCCGGGAGAGGGACAGGTGCTTTTCACAGCAGGATAAATGTGCCTTGTGGTCAAATGGCATAGGGCTGGGGGAGAAGGTCCTGGGGAGAAAGGTGGGTAGAATTGGCTCTGTGCATCTCCGTGTAGAGTCACAAGAGGGGCTCCAGCTGGAATTAGAGCAGCCTTGAGGCAGGGCTGAGTTGTGTCAGCCTCCAGCAGTTCTGAGGGGAAGAAACAGGAGGTGATGCTTCCTCAGACTCAATCCCTGCCTTCCATGGTGTCCTACCCAAGAAGGGATGGGTGGTTTATACAAAATTCTGGGTTCTTCCTGTTTAAATCATCCCCAGCTGATGCTTACAGTGAGGGACAGAGCAGCTGTAGTGTGCAGGGAATAGGGCACAGCAGCTTATTTGACTGATTCAAGCACATAGATGACACTGGGAGAAGGTTCAGCCTTAAATCAGCACATTTCTGCCTTAAGCTAATCCCCTCCCTGCCCAGTGCTTCCCAGTGCAGCAATATCCAGCCCTGCCGATGAGGATGCACAGAGCATCCCTCTGGCAGCACTGCTGCTCCAGCCACGGTCCCCACACCTGATGTGGAACAAAAATAGCATCAGGCTGGTGCTGCTGAACCTGTCTGAGGCTATCACCCAGAGCAGGCATGGCCATGGTGCAAGGAGCTGCTGCCTTGGTGCAGGCAGCAGGAGCTGCTCAGCAGCTCACGTGTTCACCACGTTCCTTTCTGCACATCTTGTTCCTCATGCTCTTTGCTGCTCCAGACTGGAAAAGCTCCTTCCCTGCAGGGAGACAGGTAAAATGCCTGAGGAGGCAGGTAAAATTCCATGCAGGGAGGCCACCACCTCCTCATTCACTCCCAAACATCCTCCTCTTGGGGGCTGTGTGCGCGTCTGAGAATAGCTCCTTGCCACAGCCTCCTCTGCAGGAACAGAGTTATTTATTCATAGGCGTTGGGTTTGCTCTGATAGTCTTTCTGAATTTATTCTAAAAAGAGATCTGCCTTGTGCCTGGGAAGTGCCTGGCCCTTCCTCCAAAATGGAAGTGAGAAAAGCTCCTTGTGTGTTTTTTGTACGTGGTTAAAAATAGCATCCCAGAACCGTATGTTGGATAAATATGAATGAGGGAAGAACAAATGTAGTAACCTTCAGAGTCTACAAATGGACAGGTATGTGTGTCTATCCCAGAGCTTCTAAAATTTATTCTATTTCTTCTCACCCATTTCATACTCCAGTCTCTGATTTCTACTCTGCTTCTTTTGTCCTTTTTTCCCATGGCTGTTTTCGTTCTTCTGCATATGTTTTTTTCATTTACGTCTCACTCTGCTCTGCCTTTTTCTCTCCCTCCCCATCAGTGTCCTTCCCCGCCTCTGCTTTCCACCTTGCTCCTCCACACCTCATCTTTTTCCTCTTTCCCAATACCTCTCCCTGTTCTTAGCCAATGCTCCCTGTTCTCCCTCCTCTCTCCTCATCCTTTTCCCTCTGGGAACTCTTGCTCCCCAAAGACAGCCCTGACCTGGGCTGCCAGCACAGCCTTTGGCTCAGGAACAGGGATGGCAGCCAAGGGAGGTGTTCCATCGCATCCTGGATGTGCAGACAGAAATATCTCACAGAAATGGCTGTTTACACTTGTCACCCTGGTCAGAATCAGACACAAAACCCTTAAACCTGTATCTGATGTATTTAAATGGATGAAAACGTTAGAAATGAAGAGTCTGCCCATATGTTGGGAGTGTCTCACAGTGACAGACCTGAATGTTTATCCACATGAAGACCCTTTCACACTAGGAAACAATGTTAAATGGCTTCAGGGTAAGTGGATTCGAGCCAGAGAGGGTATAAATAGCCTGCTGGAAATGCTCTCCATGCAGTCTCCCATCCTCAGCTTCCCTCCTCCCTCCTGTTTCCAGGTTTTAAAGGAGAAGAATGCTGGCTGTTGTGTTTGGGATATTTCAGGTCAGCCTGGGAGCTGTGTGGGCCTCAGCAGCTCTGTTTGTGTTACAGCCCAGGGTTGGTGTGAGCATCTGCTGGGCTCATGGGCTATGGGAAAAGTACCTGAGCCAGGTGGCGTTTGCATAAGAAAACATCAAATGGTGTTTAAAACTACTAAAAATTCCTAATTTATTGTGGAAAGCCATTGCCTAACAAATTAGTTGTATTTAACCAGTCAAAGCCAGTTTTCCTCTTGGAAGGGGAATTTAATGGCAGAATGCAGTAACTTGTGATTTAGGGCATGAGTAGCCTGACTCTTCTTCCATCCTGTGCTCTCTGTCCATCCTCAGCTCTGTATTAACTTAATTCCATGTTTGCTAAGAGATGTGTACTGTTCTAACATTCAACATCAGGAAAAAGAAGTGTTGATTGTTCTTTTTAGTGAAACGGAAATGTTCAGAAAGGTCCACTGAAAAATTAAACTTCTGCAGGGTCATACTCTAAATTTTTGGGAACAAAGGAGTAGAAAAGGTCTCAGTTTTAACATGTTTGCTTGGGCTACCAAAAATACTCATTGCCAGCATTTAAATTAAAGCATATTTTGTTCACTTCTGTAAACTTTGGTGTGAGGAGGCAGCTTTGGACAAATTGGGCCCATTGGAATTGGGGTTCTCCTTTCTTTTTGCCCTCCACAGCTCAGTGCCACAACTGATAGCACTGAGGAAAGACAGGACAGGGATAATCCACTGCTTGGATCCACTGCTGTTGGGAGGAGAGGGAAATGGAAAGCCGTGCAGGCAAAGATGACTCTCACCCCTGTGAACAACTAGATGGGATTTTTGAGCAGCAATTTATATTAATACTCAATAGGATGTTGCTATAGCAACTCTGTGATGTGGTGAATAATTTCGTGGGTTTAAATCCAAAGTGCTGGGAGCTAAGATGGGTCTGAGCATGATTTAGGATTTTGGTCATGTGGGTGCTGTGCTGGAGTGATTTGACTTGGGGAGAAGTTGGGGTAGAAGATAAAAGATGCTGCTCTGAAGGGAGCTGGAGCCTGTTAGGTGCAGCTGAGGTGGAATAGTGAAAATTAAGGACACCCTCCAGAGTGCCCCTTATGCACCACATTGCACGTGTTGCCATGAGGGACCCTGATGCACAGCGGTTCCCTTTTGGTATCAGAAGTTTGCTGTAAACCAGATCTGACATTTAGCTTCAGGTCAAATTAAATTGATTTGACCTAGAATGATTTTTATTGGTTTGTTTTTGCTTCACGTTAAAAAAATCGTTAAAAAAGGGGAAAAAAAATCTGTTACAGCTCTGTTCCAAGCAGAATTACTTCCCTTTAATTTTCTTTCTTGCCAGACTGAAGAGTCTCTTATTTGCCCAGTTTTCATCTGCAGTGCTAATTTACAAGAGGCGAAATTGGGCTGTTGATGGTGGTGCCAGAAAAAGACATCTGGAACCCTGTCAAAGGGCAGAACTGGAACTCATTCCCTCATCCAGATGTGCTGTAATGGGGAGATGGTATATGGGCACCCCTGTGCTCCCTGCTTCTCTCCTCTGTATCAAGAAACACACATTGACATGTAGCCTAATTTTATATCTTGACTTCAAGCCACTTTTTCTCCCATCCTCTAGGACTGTGACTAATTCCCTCCCTTCGCTTATACCTTGAGAGTATTTATAGACTGTGATCCTGTTCTCCACCTCCCTTCCCCCTATTGTACAATATAAATTTATCTCTGTTATTCCCTCCCCCAAACTGGTCCCAGGTGTCCTGCCCTCCAGTGCTTGAGCCATCAGCATCTTCTGTAACTTCTCTGCATCTTTCTGTTCTTGTCCTAAACAGGGAAAACAAACCACAGAAATACCCAGCTCATGGTTTTTCTGTGCTACAGGACAAGGTACAGACAAATAACAGGAGTTTCTTCTCCCTGCCCTGTCTGTCCCTGTAGGGGACTTTCTGTTTTACATGGCAGGGGTTAGTCCATGAGCTCTGATTTGGTTTATTTCTGTTGATGGGCTGGCTCTGGCCCCGCTGGGTGTTCGTTCAGCTCAGTGTGCAGCGCTGCACACACAGCCTCAGTGCCAGGCTCTGCCCAAGGGGAGCACCCTGAGCACAGAGTTATCCATTGATGCATTTACACCACCCTGGCTCAGGTTTTTAATGCAATGAATTATTACCAGTATCATATACTGCATGGGAAGACCTCAGTCCAGGACATCTTAGTGTCTTAATCCTCCTGTCATCACTTTATCCATCTGACTGATTTCCCCTATGTACATTGTGCATTGATTGCCAGAGAGAACCGAATGTCAAAATTACAAAAGAAAATGAACTTTCCCACACTCACTGTTTTTCCTTTGTTTCCTAAAGCCAATATTATAGCCAAGAAGACTATTAGATTTAATTAATTTTATTTTTTTTAAAGCACAAGCCAGAGGCTGGACAGGACTGACCAGTAACGTGCTGGCAGCACAAAAGGTCAGCTGTGTCCTGGGCTGCATCGAAACCAGTGTAGGCACAGGGCTGAGGGAGGGGATTCTGCCCCTTTGCTCTGCTCTGCTCTGCTCCGGTGAGATCCCACCTGGAAAGCTGCACCCAGCTGTGGAGTCCTCAGTACAGGAGCGACACTGAACCATTGGAGTGAGTCCAGAGGAGGCCACCAAGGTGCTCCAAGGGCTGGAGCTGCCCTGCTATGGAGACAGGCTGGGAGGGCTGGGTATGTTCAGCCTGGAGAAGGCTTTGGGGTGACCTAATAGAAGCTCTTCAGTACCTGCAAGGGCTCTTCAGTATCTACAAGGGCCTACAAGAGAGCTGGAGAGGGGCTGTTTGCAAGGGCATGGACTGATAAGACCTGGGGGAAATTATTTCCAACTGACAGAGGGTGAAGTTAGATTGGAGATTAGGACGACATTCTTCCCTGTGAGGGTGGTGAGGCCCTGGCACAGGGTGCTCAGAGAAGTCATGGCTGCCCCATTGCTGGCAGTGTTCCAGACCAGCTTGGATGGGGCTTGGAGCAGCCTGGTTCAGTGAAAGGTGTCCCTTTCCATGGTAGGGCATGGAACTGTATGATCTATAAGGTCTCTTCCAATCCAACCCATTCTCTGATTCTAATTTTTAAGCTTAGCTATTAGTGATGCTCTTCCAAATGCCCTCTGGCTCACTGACAGTGGTAGACTCTAAAAATGGGCTTTTCCCAGAAGAAAAGCTGCTTCGCTTGCCCTGAAGTTTTCTGGATCTCCTATCTCTTTGAAAACAGCACAGAAAAACTGCTTGCCATATTTTCATATTCTCTCTGGACATTTTTATCATTGTGGCACAAACCTGTGGGTGAATCAGCAATCTCTGCTGAGATGTCCTGTCCAGAGCTTGTTCTGGAAGCTGCTCTCTCTCTCCTCAGCTGAACTGCTGTACCTGAAGTATCTGCTGGGATGGGAAGGTCCTTGTTGGTCATCACAGCTGCAATTCTGACTGTCACGTAGCTGTTTTCCAAAAGTAGCTCGAGCCTGAAGCAGGAGAGCTGCTCTGGAGGTCATATGTTTATCCTCAAGCAAGAGCACCTCTACTGATCGCATTTGAGAGTCGCTCCTGTAGCTACTCTTAAAAACTTTCAGGTGTTCAGGATCTGAAACCTTCCTGGGCTGAATAGGAAGCTCTTTCAGTGCCTTCTGCCTCCTCTAAGGCCACGGTGGCAGCAGGTTGGGAGTCTTGTGTGTTCCACTGGGGAAAGTGACATCCTTTGGGGGAAAACAGACCTCCCTGTGATTGAAAATCCAGGTTTTCATTGCAGCTTTTCCTAGAAATCCTGCAGCAGGCGTGGGTGAGGCAGCAGCGCCGTCGGCACACGGATGGGAGGACAGGCAGAGCAACAGGAGAGCTCTCTGCTCCTGCCTTTCCCTGCGCTTTCCACAAACACCTGACCCTTGTCGTGCACTAGACTCTGGGAAAGCCACACGAGGCGTCAGGAGCTGTGTAATCATCCCCAGCTTTTCCCTGGTGGAGCCACAGCCCAGCTGTGCCGGGAGAAGCTCCTGACAGGGAGGTTGGTCCTGGCGCTGCTGCAGAGCTGCTGCCCCCCTCCTGCTTTAATAACACACAGCAATTCCAGAAAATGCTCGGTTTCAGTCGAGGTTGTTCTGCCACAGCCTCAGAAGCTTTCAGGAGTGCAGGCTCGGCTGTCTTTAACTCTGCAGAAGGCTGTGATTTGGCTGTGGGGAGCTGGGTCCCCCTGCGAGGAGGCAAGGAAGGAGCAGGAGCATCTCCTGGGGAGGGTGACAGTCAAACTAACCTGTGTTCCTTGAAATCTGAATTGTGCCTCCACTCGGAGCACAGATTCAAACTTTCTGGCTGCTCTCCTGGTGGGTGAGTGGTTTTGGTGTCATGTATTTGCAGCAAAGAGAGGGAAGGGCTTGTAGTTGTGTTGGTTCTTCACTGACGGAGAGTGAAGGGTGAGATAAGGCTAAAAAAACATCCTCCAGGGAGGTGAGATGTCTGGGGAGGATCTTCCTGTCTGTGCTTGGAGTGAACTCATCTGTCACCCGAGAACAGACGCAGTGGCAGGTAAGGAAAGGAGAGACCTTGAAGGCAAGGACATTTATAACATTAGTTATGGCACACATGGCCCAGTCCTCCTCAAGCAGGAGCTGGAGCCAGCAGGTCGATGCTGATTTATGACTGCAGCGGCTCTGCCCCAAATTCTGCACTACTTTGAGAGGTTCAACTTTTAATATACTTCTGAAAACTTTTTGATTGCCTTTCAGATGCATCCTCGGTGGCACCACCTTCTAGAAATAGAGAGAAATCACTTAATGTGCAAGGAAACCCCATTAGAGCTTGGATCAGAGTCTGCTGCCTCACCCGCCTCTGCAGAACCTCCCCATTTCTCTTTTTTTCTTTAAGTATTTTTCTGATATTATATATTTTGGATCCTACTCAATGCTCCACAGGGTCTTTTGTCCTAATATTTCTGTTGCTGCCAGTAAAAACCAGGAGTCAGCACACCTGGTCCTCTGGCCTTTCCTGGAGTAAGTCATGTTGAGGTGGGAAAACCTTGCGTGGAAAGAGAGATTGATAGTGATTTTTGAGCTCTGTGTCTGCCTGCATCAGCCTGGCACTGTCCTCTCTGACCTAGATTCCCCTGCTGTCCCCTGGGCTTTAGATTTGATCCTGATTTATGGCCAGTAATGCCTTGTCTTCAGACTCTATTTGTTGGCTCCCAGGGCCTCGTACTTCCTTCCCTGGTGACAGTTTTATGCAGGTGTAACTCTTGAGCCTTTGGTGGAGTCACTCCTGATTTACCCCAGCCCGCAGTGCCTGACAGCTGGTTTTCTCCCTGAATTACTGGGCCTGACACATCACTGTAGGTGTTATGCATTGTCACAAAATTAATTTTCCTCTCGAGAGCCCTCAGTGATTTCAGCTCAACTTCATTGCAATTGTCGCTCTGTCTCCCTGGAAGATTCATGCCGCTGGAGTGGCTGCAGCCTTGGGGGATGGGGAGCCAAGCCCAAGTGCAAAACAACCCCTTTTGCCTTTTTTCACATTTTTCAGTCATGGATTTCCATGAGATGTTGTGGTCAGGTATGAGCGGCATAGCAAAAACTCAGCCATCCCTCCAGATGTGTGTCAGATTCTTGCTAAAAACCTGTATTCAGTAAAAGCTCTTCTCCAGCACTGGATTTTCCCTCCCTGTGGAAGAACCTGAAGCTGTAGGGCAGTGATTTCTGTCCCGGGTTTATTTCAGCACCAAAAGCAGCTGGCGTTGGCATTTCTCCCTTTTCCAGGCTGAGCTGGAATCTGTAGCTCTGTGGCTGGGCACTGACTTGGAGCAACCACGAAAAGCTGAATTTATAAGGAACAGGGACCCAGCAAAGGTGGAGCTGGATGGGCTGGAGGTGCCTGGGACAGAGCATTCCAGGGATGGAATCTGGCCAGGAGAGAAGGTCTTTCTGCGGGGGAGATTGGAGGACAACCTGGTCTGAGTGTGGAGCGTCTGCTTTGGAGCAGTGTGGGCATAAAAACAGTGTGCAGCTGAAGTCCCTGAGTCATGTTAGAAATGGGATTTAGGTGTTTTAGAACTTAAAAGGCAGATAAGACTTAGCCAAACACATCCAGATTTTGTGAGATTCGTTGGAGTCTGTTGCTCCAAAAGGAGTTGGGCCCCATTTCAGGTAATGGAAAAGCATGATATAGGTCCTAATTCACTTAGTGCTTGGAGTATTTTTGTCGTGGGACCCAGTGAAGTTTTATCATTCCAGGGAAAATGTGACTACAGTGAAATAAGAAAGAATTAATCTTATAAATGGACTTTAATTATCCCTAGGAAATTGCATTTGATGGTATTTTAGATAGGTTTCAATGACACCAAGATACTATCAACCACTCATGTTACTATCACTAGAGTAAAAACCTTTTTTGCCTGAACCAGATTTTTGTTAATTCACTAAATGATTTTTTTTTAATGGTGCTGCACATCTAGCAGCATTTGCAACTTTGCGCACATTTCAAAACATTCTTGTGCTTTCTCAGGCCTCCTTTTAAAATGCTCTGGATTTTTCATGCTGTCCAGAGTACTGTGAAGCACTGTCACAGACCTTACACCAGGGTTTTTCTGCCAGGTCAAATGGGAGCTCTCTGAGACCATTTACTGAAGCAGAAAGCCCCGAGGGCACGTGGGGGTGGGAAGTGCTGAATCACTGACTGTGGGTTCACTTTGCACACTGATGGTTGGCTTTGGGCACCTGCTCAGCATCCCCTGCCAGATGCTGCAGCCCTGGAGTCCTGGGAATGCCCATGGGAGATGTGGATATTCAACATCAGCAGACCAAGCTCTGCTCCTCTGTTCGACTTTGCTTGGAGGACTCTGCAGAAAGGTGGACCCTGCTGTCCTTTTGGAGAGGCACTGATAGGGAGAGAATAGCTGCTGTGGTGCAGAACCTGTGACAAAAAAAAAAAAAAAAAAGTTAAAATCCTGCTGCGATGGAGGGGATCTGTCTTAATCTTATTAAAAGCTCAGCAGTGTTTCCTACACATCCCTCCCACAAATGGGGCTGTAGCACCCCACAGCAGAGCAGGACCTGATCCATGTCTGCCCAGTTTTTGGAAGAAACCCAAAGCTGGCTGGGACAACAGGAAAATCCCCCAGGCAGGGCCTTGGCGAGGACCATAATGTGGTGGTGACCTGCCCCCAGCTGCGGAGGGGAGTTTCTCAACCAGGCAGACTGAGGCTCCCAAAAGTGTTAGGGCCTCCAAGGGCTGGATCCTAAAAGGGATTTGTTCCCTGCTCAGCCTCTGTGCTTATGAGGAGGTAAGGAGTTGATAAAAGTTGCTCATCCTCAGCAGCCAAGGTTTCTGGGAGCTGGGATCCCAGCTGACCCCCATTCCCCCACATATTTAACACGTGGAAGACTGAACCCAGGTATTCCTGGATCTGGAAGCTGCAATTCCTGTTTGCAATAGACAGCTAAAGCTGTGGGAAAGCAATGAAACTCCAGCTGGGAGGCTGTAGTAACTCATATCCTCTGCAAAATGACCTGGAGGAGAGGCTTTACATGCACCAAAGCTTATCATTAACTTGTTTGAACTTAGGACTTGCTTCCATCTCTGGTGGGGATGAATCAGAAACCACTCCAGTGAAATCAATGGAGGAATCAGAATGTCAATAGGATTAAGCCTGTTTTTAACTCCCCATCCTTTTCCCTCCTACCTGTGCAAGGAGACAGCACCTGCCATGGCAATGCTCCCTCTGCTTGCTGTGAGCTCTCGAGGGGAAGGATGAACAACCTGCACAGCTGAGGCACTGAATCTCTCCTGTCCCCAGGAGCTGAGGCACAGACTGTCAGCTGCTGGGGACAGCGGGAAACAGCCTTCTTGCTGCTCTGTGTTTCCCCAAAACATCCAGAGAACCAGGGGGAAGGAATCACAGAATAGGATCATGTATCCTCCCCATACACCTGATTTTCTCGTGGCGTCTATTGTGCAAACAAATCCCCAAACGACTCTCGGGGTGTGGCCCTTCATGTCTGTGATTTGTGGAGACATATCTTTGTTTCAGACAGGATTATGAGAGTTCTGGAGGAAAAGAAGTTGCTAACCCATAAAGTGGGTCTGGAAATCCTGAGCTAAAACAAAGAGCACCATCTCCTGGCAGCTGGGAATAGCTGGCGCGGCTTCCAGGGATGCACGCCCGGCTGCAGCCCTCCTGCAGGCAGCTCGCTGCTCTCCTGCCTCACCCAGAGCATCTGGAGCTGGGACAGCTCGGGGCTGACAGCTGTTTGTGGTCATTGAGAAAGGCTAATCCAGGGGACACTGGGAGCTGATCCAGTGGGGTTATCCACGGCGTGAGAGCGCTCAGCCATCTGGGTTTCAAGCTCTACTTGAGCTGACATACAAGCGCTGAAATACTTTTGAGTTTGGTGTGGATGTTGAAATGTTTTGGGTTAGAAAATTCAAGCAGAAGGGTCCTGCAGAACTGAGAGCATGACTCCCAAGGGGTACACTCAAATATCCCCGAGGGTGGCCAGATTATTTCGAAGCATATGTAGTTTGGGTTGGGGTTGAGAGATGCCTCTGCCCCTGGTGCAAGCTGCCCTTGTCATTGCCAGGATGGTGCTAGTCAAGGACATTTGGAAATCTGGAGCTTTCCTGAGGTTTGGGTTGAATTTGAAATCAAGCAGAGAGGAAAAAACAGCTTGGTCTGGATCCAAAAAACCGGCGTGCTTTGAATTTGGAGACAGACTTGGTCTGTCTGGGTATTGTAAAGAGGTATGGAAAAGTGATGTAACATTGAACATCTGTATCAAGATGTGTATGGATACAGATGAAAATGCAGTAAGACGTGAATCTTAAAAAGGAAGGTAATTGAGTTGGGGAGCTAAAAGGAAACAATGAGACATCATGTATCAGGGTCAAAAAATAGGAAAAATTCTTTCCCATTTGTTTTCCTCCTTTTTTTAAGCGTAAGTGAGGAATAAAAAGAAGCGAAGGTCAAGCAAAGGCTTTTTACTGGTGGCCAATGACAAGATTGTAAATTTGGTATAGAAAAGGCAGGACTGTTTAATAGCTACTTTGTTGTGCATTTGGAAGAAAGCAGAAAGATGCATTTTCCTAATGGTCATGGCTGAGTGATAAAAACGAAGGAGAGGAACGTAAAACAGCTTGGAAATAAACTGCTGATGTGGGACTGGGAAACAGAGAGAGCCCCCAGCTGGGGTTTGACCCCCAGATACAGATGTTTGGGTGATGGCAACATCTGGGCCATGGGACTCTCCTGCACCACTGTCAGGGGCCATGGAATGCCATGGTGGCCCCCACCAGCCTTGCTGTGAAATCAGCCTTTCAAGGCGAAGAGTCATTGTAAAATAAAAAGCTTGGCAAAGTACCACACTACCTCCTTGAGCCTTTAAGATAATATAGGATATAATTTTAAGAGCCAGGCTTTAGTCTCAGTGCTGAAAAGAAGTTGCTGCATATCTCTGAGCTCTGAGGCAGTCTTGGATCAGTGCAGAATTGCTGTTCTGGAAAACTCTTGTTGCTTCACTTTGGCCTCTGTTCTCGAAAATCTCTGGGTGACAACTGAAGGGCTGAGGTACTGGGAGTGACCTGCGGACTGAGAAACCCCCTCCATCATTTGAGGCTGATCAAACGAGTACTCCCCTTGTTATTATCTCTGATCGATGAATTCCCACAGGTCAGGGACTGTCCAAGTGGGACAAGCTGGACCTTGTTGCCTTGGGAGAGAGCTGGGGAGACCCTGATTCTGGAAGCTCACAGCCCTGCAGCCCTGGGGCAGACAGCAATGACTCCCGAAGCTCAATATCCAAAGCAAAATGTCAGAGCCAACTGTTGAAAGACTTACAGGAATTTGCTGGAAGCAGCTTGCTCCCACTGTTCAGCTTTTGTCTGAAAAGGTCGCTGAAACCTTGATTCCTCCAGTTGCAACCAACGAGATTTTCTCTTCTCTGCACAGCTCCAGGCTGTAAAAACTGCATCATCTAATTAAAGATTAGTTCTGCCCTCTCTTCTAAAAAATTAATAATTTGGTCCAAATCACTGACACGCAATAAATACAGAGCTTTGCATTGCAGGGTTGCCAGCTGTTCTGGGGAACTGAAATTCCGTATCATGGAATCATAGAATGGTTTGAGTTGAAAGGGACCTTAAAGACCATCTTGTTGCAAGCCCCCTGCTGTGGTCAGGAACTCCTTCCACTAGACCAGGTCCCTCAAATGTCAATCTGCCTGTGCTTGAGAAAATCACCAGAGTCGCATGTGCTGCTTGACAGGTTAATATGAAATAAGGTTGCTTTATTGAAAGTTGAGCACAATATTCTGAAGTGATCAATTTTAATAAGGCCAAGAATACTCTAGCTGGGGAAAAAAGGAATCAGTTTTATTTAAATCAGCTCTTTTTCTTGTCTGTGATCCTCAGCTAACTTTTTGTTCCCTCTTCCAGTGTGCTGCAGTAGTACAGCTTGCCTTGATCCAAATTGGTCTTCAGCTGCCTTTCTTAAATTAAGAGCTACTCTGCATGGAACCGATGATTTCTAAATTACTTCCTGTGTCAATTGCTAAGCAGCTCTAAATCCAGTTCCGTGGCAGAGGATTTCTGGAGCATTCACTTATTCTGAGGAAACAAAACAGTCATTTTCCAATATTTTTTTCCCTTTGCAGTTGATGAAAACACATGTAACTTGCTGAGCATCTCAGCTGTGCTGGAGTGATTGAATCAGACCCATTACTTCTTAGCTAGTTGCAGGAAGTGAAATTATTTCCTGAGGGCTCGTGTTACGAGAGAGCACAACTGCTGCTCTCAGGAGCTGAATAGCTTTCCTTCACCTGAATTGGAAGGCAAAGTTTTGGGCAGTTTTGAGTGAAATCCAGATTAAAAAAACCCCAACCTTTGTAACAAGGGTAAATTCAGACCTGGTACTGTCATCTGTTACCAGTGCTATTCAAGGCTTCTCCTTCCCACGGATATTGGACCAAACAAACCTGAAGTCAGAGAGGGCATTGCTTAATCATCAGGCTCTGAATACACTATTCTCCAGTCAAAATCTGCTCAGCTATTATCAGTTTCCATGTCTTTAATACCCAGCTTAATAGCTGATAGATTCCCACTTCCCAAATGAGAGGCAGCTTTAGCAATGGCTTTAAATCATTCCCAGTGGAAACAGGGAGTTACATTAAATCCTATTAATTAGGCAATTTCAGCTGTCTTCAGTGCTTTTGACTCTGCTGTCGCCTTGAGAGTTGGGATCCCCATATGTCCTGCTGATGTGAACCCTCCCCCTGCTCAAACGTGCTCACATGCCCTGCACCTCCCTCTCCTCCTGAACCCCAGCAGGAAATGCATTTTCTGGTTTCATTGTTATTTGCAAAACCGCTGCAGGGAAAAAAAAAAAAAAAAAAGGTTTATGTCTGACAGTGATTCCATTTTAGATCAGCTCTTGCGTTAACATCTGCTGCAGTACCAGGTTTGTGCTGTTTGAAGATGTGCTGTTTGTGTCGCTGACTGTTTCAGGGGGAGTTTTTCTTTCTGCTGAGGAATAACCTAAAGAACAGGATGGTGTTTTCCCAGCCTCTCTTTATCACCGTGGCTCTCTATAACTCCTGCTGTGAAGCACCTGACACAAATGCGTTAGAAACCCTCTCACTGCTCTATTGATCAGCATTGCTAAGAGCTGCAAATGCTTGTTGCATCTGGCTCCCATGCAGTGTGGACAAAGCACAAATGAAAGCTGTGAACAGCATCTGCGAATATTGCCTTGGCGGCAGCTTCAATCTCCTTTGACTCTGCTGGTGCTCCCTCTCTCCTCGCTGTAGTGGGATGTTTGCAGAAGTGGATTTTTGCCCACTGGTGGCGTTGTGACATTGTATTCCTTGTGAGCAGAAAGTGTTCCACAGCCATCTTGAGCTGGTCCACAGCCACTCAGAATCAGTGGGACTTTTCTGGTGAATTCAGTGGGCTTTGGAGCAGATCCAGGAGGCACTGAGGAAGCATTTAATGAAAGAGCAGCCCTGAAACCCCGTGATTTAGACAGCCACTCACCCAGCACAAATAGTAAATTACAAACAGCAGATACTGGCAGCAACAGGCATGAATAGTCTGTAGTCAGCAATTCACAGCCTGAAATATGTTGGCGTAAACAATGCATCAGATAATTCCAGCTAACCAACACATTTGTGAAAATCCAAGCCTGTTCATGGATAATTTTCAAAAAGGCGAGTTCAGCAAGAAGAGCACTTGCAAGGAATAGAACCTTTCCCTTTTTGCTTACTGCTCATTTAGAAATGTGTTCTGGGTATGAGCTGTCCTTGCAAGGCACTGGATGACCTCGCGTAGAACCTGTGTGCTGGGCAGCCCAGTTTATCCCTTTGGTTATTAGGTTATTATTTTTTCTGCTTTGGTTTCGCTGTGGCTTTCCACTCAGGCTTCATTCTCACGTAGCTTTGCTGTTGGGACTGAGTTATTCAGAGCAGTGAGGATGGGAGCTGCCTCCACCAAGTTACAAAAGCATCTTGCAGCCCCGAGGCAGGAAAATACAAGGTGAAATTTAGAGCAGGTAAATGTAAAGTTACACAGATAGAGAGGGCGAAATAAACCCCAAATTCATGTGTGTAGAAAAGATCTCCACAGTGACCCTCACCGCTCCGAGGCAAGATCTTGCCTTGATGATAAATGTGTCTGTGAAAAGTTCTATTCAGCGTTACGCAGCAGTGAGAACACCCAGCTGAAGGCTGGGAATGTCTGGGGATGGATGATTTTCCACCTGCTGGCTGCAGCACCCCTTGCTCTGTGCTCTCCCGTGGCAAAGGCTGCTACAAATCCCTGGCTGTGGGGATGGAGCTGCTGCCAGCATCGTGTGTGCAGGAGCAGGTTAGCAGGGAGAACTGGGGAGCAGCAGCACCCAAAGCCAGGGAGGATGGGGACACAGGAAGGATGGAAAGCAAGGTGTGGCACTTTTGGGTTGCTTTTACCCTGTGCTACCAGGTTTCCTCTTGTAATAGGAGGGGCACATTGTTCCCACCCTAGAAGAGATCCAGGGAAAAGAACTTTCTTGCAAGACATCATAACACTGAACAAGGCAGAAATACGATGAGGGAAATGATCTCTTTGCCTTTGTGCAGGGCTTGGGTGGTGTGTGTCAAACCCAGTGAGGTTATGCAGTGAAATAAAGCCTTCAGCTACAACACTGAAGTATTAAAGGGGGGAAACACTGCTTCAGGGCTCACTAAATGGGCTGCAGATGCATGGAGAGCTGTGGGGAAAAGCAGTTGTGGTGGTATTTAGAGATGGTATCATTTTCTGTGTGTGCAAGGAGAAAGGAAATACTCAAATGCAAGTAGCTCAGGAGTTTTCACGCTGACATTTCCCAGCTTCTGGCTTTGCAGCTGCAGGAATATCCCTTTGATATTACAGTGAAGTCTGCACTGTGTATGGCAGCCCAGGCATGTGTGGAGCAGGTCGGGAGCCCCACATCCCTCGCAGGTGATGAGCGGAGAAAGTCAGCCAGCCCCTGTGATGCTTCAGCACACGAGGGGTTAACAGGCTACACCCTCCCACAGGCACCAGCCCCGACAGACATTGGCTTTGTTCCTCCTCATCCCATTCCCTCAGCCGCTATAAAAACCCGTCTCTCCCACCTCCCCCGTGGGGGATCTCGCTGTTCCGTCGTTGAGCTGTGCTTTGTATTAATGCTGCGGAGAGAGAGTGGCCGCTGCTCCTAATTTAATTAGCGTCATCCCCAGGAACTGAAAGCGTGGCAGAGGGAATTAGAGGCAGAGTATGAAAATGATGCATGGGTTTAACCACCTTCATGCCAGCATGGTGTGGTAGTTTTGCCTGGCCCAGTTTTTGCCAGTGAACAGGGTGGGGTACAAAGATGGCTCCTGCATGTCCTGAGTCCTTTGCAGATGATGCACACGGGATAGCTTTCTGAACATGTGGAAATCACCCAATCAGGATGTTTAGTGTGTGCCTTGGTGTTTCACAAGTTTAGGGTGGCTACTCTTAGGAGAAAATGTAATCTAAATCTGCCTGTCAACTTCCCTCTCAATTTCCATCCGGCACAATCTTTTTCTTAATGAAAAGTTTCCTTTGTATTAAACTCCTCTAATTCTATATTTTTTAAAATAAAAATATTGTTTTTGTATTGCACATTAGATTCCTTTTAAGGATATTGGATGCTGAACCCCCCTGGGTTGTATTGTGAGGGTGCTTGTGAGGTTGCAGTCACAGGAACTTTTTATTCACAGGCTGGGCAAGCACTGGCCAGGAATGTTTAGTTTACTGTCAGGATCCTTGCAGCTATTTTAAGATGGAACAGCAGCTGGAAGCCTTGTGTGACAGATGTGCCACTGTATTGCCCACAGGTATAGCAAGAGACATTCCCCAAGAGCTTGCAAGCAAAGTCAAGTCTGGTTTGTAAACCAAACCTAAAATCAGCAGGGAGGGAGCGAGTGAGTGTGGCTTTGCAGAAAGCTTCATGTGTGCTTGATTTGTGTCTTACTGTGCCTCGTTTTTGTGTATTTGCTTCAGGTGTCACAGCCTCATCACATCTCTTTGACTATGGCTCCACTGCCAACGGAGGGGACAACTCCTTCTACACCTCTCTGATCTCCGATGTCCACTACACCACCCCGAGGGACTCCACCTATTTCACAGGCATCTATCAGCAGGAAAACACCCCCATTCCCTGCTCGGGCAGCACGGAGGGGTTTAATGCTCTGGGGCATCCTGTTCAAGATGTGACTGGGTTCGAGTCCCGTGGCTTGTTTAGCTCAGACTCGGGAATAGAGATGACTCCAGCAGAGTCTATCGAAGTCGACAAAACCTTAGCAGATCCCATGAAAGTAGAAGCTTATAAATACATGGACATGAGTAGATCAGAAGAAATACAGTACCAAGGAAAACATGACTCTGACTCAGAAGATGAGAGCCCAGGCCTTAGTGACAAGTACCGGGGAGCACCTGCAGGGTCCAGCCACACTGCTGAGCCTCTGCGGACGCCTTTGGAGAGCACAAAGCCAGCCAAGGAGCAAGACCTGCTGGAAGACAGAAAGTCTGGGGGTCAGCACAGTCCCTCAGTGGCTACAGCCCCCGTCAAGATCACGCTCACCGAGACAGAGAGCCCCAAGGAAGCTGCCAGCAAAGAGCCGAGCCCAGCCCAGCCGGACACCGGCCTGAAGCTGAGCCATGAGGTGGTGCCAACAGTGACGGTGTCGGAGCCGGAGGATGACAGCCCAGGCTCTGTCACACCACCCTCCTCTGGCACAGGTAATGCTGGTGCAGGGCATTGGGGGTTTTGCTGTTCACAAAATGGTTGCAATTGTAGCCCTGCAGGTTGGAGGATAACCATGGATTTTTGGGGTGAGTGTAGCCGGGTGTGAGGGGGCGTTTGTGCTCTGCTCTGGCACCAGTTTGTGCAGCCAAAGTGAAGGGGGATGCCAACTGTGTTCCCCGTCACAGCACACTGCTCAGGGTGGGCTGCCCTTGCTGTAGGAAAGGGATCCAGGCTCGCTGAGCCACTCCTCAGGGATTTCTCCTCGAGGGGAAGCAGTGTGCCTGAGGGCATCACTGGGGGTATCTTCATCTAGGCTAACTTCATCTTGAGCTGGGTCCTGGTGGTTTGGGGGTGTCTCGGTCACTCTGGCTGTCTGGATTCCTCAAGGGAAATGAGGTGTGTGGGATCAGGCCAGTGCAACTGACTGGGTGCATATTATTAAAATTTTCATGGCTGACTCAACACCTCTTTGCCCCTGCAGAAAATAAGGTTAAAGGGTTAAAAGTCGGTGCTGTTTTCATGTGAAAGTGCTGCTTTTATAAAGTGCTGAGGAGGGAAATGCTGTCACCTAATTTACAAAGGGGACTGGAGGGACAAAGGGCTAGTCTCTTTAAAAGACCCCCGATTTCTGTTGGATGGCACCAAAATCCCATGTTTATGCATTTTCTTATTGTTTGATTACTGCAGTAGTGCATAATATCTATTCCTTGTTTTTCCTATCATATACTGCTAAAATTTGAAATTAGCATAGTGCTTTAAAAAGGAATAAAGTTCTGTGACTGAAAAGAGAATTTTTAGTCTGAAAATTAATTTCAGTGTCCTGGATCAAAACCCTTTTACAATGGGCATTTGCTGAAGAACATCTCTAAGCTGAAACTTCCATTGCTTTAGTGTCATTTAGAAGCATTAAAAAAACCCCAAACAACAGAATTTCCTTAAAATGGCAGTCTGGCACCCACAATAATATGTACCCTTAGAGAAATATTTGGTTCCTGTGGAAAAGTGAGGGGGCATTTGGACACTTCCACACATAAAAAGGAAGTAGACTCCACCACAGCTGCGAGTTTATTCTGCCTGCTTCAGCCAGAAACTTTAGATAATGAATAGACTTTTGAGCAACATTTTTCTTCTTTTGACTGAGTGAAATCACACATTACTCCTTCGAGGTGCCACTGTTTATCGATTTACACTTTTTGCACTACAAGGTAATTAAGGACTGCAGGCACTGTTATTTATTCAGTCCTGGTGACTGTTCAAGGCTGCACTGGGGACGCTTGGTGTCTGTGTCCCATCAAAACTGCTTATCCATCGTGTTAAGGAAAGAAGAAGGCATCTTTTTCTAGGGACTGGCTCCCAAGGGGTGTTTCCTCTGGATTTTCCCTCTTTCCCGCAGCTGAGGATGTTCCATGCCCAGACTCCATGTTCATAAGCAAGGAAAAATTTTAAAACCTGTCCTTGCTATTCCCACCCAGCAAAACCACGGCTCCTAGGTGCCCCTCAAGCATTTTGGCAAGGCCCCCAGTCACCCCCTGCCCAGATCAAGGCTTTTGAAAACGTTTTGCTTTTAATCACTGGCCCTCATCTTTCTGGGGAAGGAAGACGTGGTCTGTCGCTGCGCTGCTCTGGCGCTGAAAGGCTGCGGGTATTTCTCCACTTCCCAGTGCCAGCGGTAAATGTGACTCCTGCTGCTGGACACAAAGGAGTTTTATTCCCAAGGTGAATGCCAGGGCTGAGTTGCAAAGTGCCAGCACAGGGAGGAGCAGGGTGCAGCCCAGGGACAGAGCGTTGCTGCGCTACGAGGGCTGACGGACACTGTTCGGACTCATGTCGGATTCAGTCACGGCTCAGGGAGAAAATGCTCACACGTGGCGATGCAGGAGAGCAGCCTGGCTCACTCAGCTCCCTACAGCCACAGGAGAGGGATGCACAAGCTCCCAGTGCAGCAGAAACTTCCCAGCATCCAGCCAGGAGTGCATCGTAACAGTGCCAGCACCTTAATCCTGTCTGTGGCCATAACCTGGGGTGCAGCAGGACTTTCTTGTGTGAGGGGGATGTGTTACAAGAGCTGCTTTGTCAGAGTAGCTGCAGACATACCAACAATACACACTCAGTGTCACTGCTGGTGTGTATTGGCACGTGTGTATTGGCAGAAACCAGAATGGCACAGAGGGGTGTGGGGAGGTTGTTTTTCTTTCCCATCGCCCACCAGGATGTGATGGCACAGGTGTGCCGTCATTAAAATCTCCTTCTTGACCTGAATCATCTTGAGGAGAGCACATGATCAGGAAGAAGCTGGATGGGCTACATGAGAAATTAAATCAGGAAATATCCAGAAATAGTAGTTATCATAGTGTATTCTGAGTTGGAAGGGAATTTCAAGGATCATGAAGTCCAACTCCTGGCCCTGCACAGGACACACCAACAATCCCACCATGTGCCTGAAAGTGTTGTCCACCACCCACACCCTGAAAAAACCCAAACCCCAAATTAATAAAAAACCCAATTAGTCAACAAAACAAAACAGAAAAAAAACCAAACCCCAAACAAAACCCCAAACAAACAAACAAAAACCCAAACAAAAAAACCAAACCAAACAAAAAAAACCCCCAAAAAACCCAAACAAACAAACAAACACCCCCCCCAAAAAAAAAAAATAAAAAGAAAAAAACTCAACCAAAAAAAACCAATTGTGAGAAGTTTCTGATCTGAAACTTTCCACACCTGAAAGTTAAAGTTTGGCAAAACTACAGGTAACCATGGAGGGATTGTTAGGATCAGCAGTGTCAGAAACCCACCAGCCCTGTGTGTGTATTTATCCCCAGGACAGACCTGTATCTGTTGGTGGCAATTTGATGCTGTCACCTGTGTCCTGAGCCCATGTTCCTCTTGACTGATGATTTTCCTGGTGAAAACCACATTCTTGAGCCACTGGTCAAGCAGTGACCAGCACTGCCTAGTACCTCAGCAGTAAATTATTCTAATCATACTTCCTTTATAAAAAGCACAAGCACGGGAACTGCTCTATAAGGACAAACTGTTATTACTGTTAGTCATCCCAGACAGGCAGACTTTGTGCCTGTGCTCCCAGCTCTGCTAGAGGGATATGTGCTAGTGTGAAATCTACCGTGTTTGTTTCCCTAAGCAGCCAGAAAATAAGATCCTTAATTTTTTTTCTCCCCTTTCTTCCCGTGTGGCAGAACCATCCGGCTCAGAGTCGCAGGGCAAGGGCAGCCTGTCGGAGGATGAACTCATCAGTGCCATCAAGGAGGCCAAGAGCTTTTCCTTCGAGCCCTCGGAGGCGCAGCGGTCGCCAGCCCCTCCGGCAGAGAAGAAGGAGCAGAGGGCCAAGCCCGGCCGCGTGGCAGCCTCCGCACACGCGGATCACGAAGCCAGCAGCGCCGAGTCCGGCGACTCGGAGATCGAGCTGGTCTCGGAGGACCCGCTGGCTGCCGAGGAGGTGCTGCACTCCAACTACATGACCTTCAGCCACATCGGGGGCCCTCCTCCGTCACCCGCCTCCCCTTCCATCCAGTACAGCATCCTGCGGGAGGAACGGGAGGCAGAGCTCGACAGCGAGCTCATCATCGAGTCCTGCGATGCCTCGTCGGCCTCCGAGGAGAGCCCGAAGAGGGAGCAGGACTCCCCTCTGATGAAGCCCAAGGTCATGGACATTATCAAGGAAGAGAACAACTCGCGCACTGACGCCTCAGACTACGAGGCCAGTAAAATGACAGAGAGCAGGATGAACAGGGAGAACCTGGCAGAGTCCTCGTCCTACCTGAAAAGCTCCTTTGTTGCACCAAAAATAGGCGCTGAGCCCCCGACCTGTGCCGTCAGCACCGAGGAGCTGAAGGAAAGAGTAATCCTGAAGAAACCCATTGAAGAAACTGTTGTTAACCAAAGTAAAGTGTCTTCCAAGGACTTTGGCAAAAAGAGTCCGTTGGCTTCGTTCCTACTGCCGTTTTTAAATAAGCAGAAAGGTAAATGCAGATGTTATGTTGGTTTTGCAGTGCTGCTGAGGGGGGGAGGAGAGAGAAGCACCTGTTCCTTGCAGGGGAGGTGTTTGTAGTGCGGGGCAGGGTGAGCTGCTGGCACAGGATGCTCTCAAGGGGAAGATGGCCATGCCTGTGACCATGAACACATCATCACTGACCTGCCGTCCTCTTAGGAAAAAATAGAAGGTACCAGCAACAGTAATTTTTAGGCTTAAGCGTATAGATACAGGATGGGGAAGGAACTCCAGTACCATAAGGCTGATTTGTACTTCAGGCGTCTGGAGGACAAAGAGGAACAAGTGATCTTTTTTCCTTTTAAATACTACTTGCCTTGTCCCAGTGAAGGGGTGCAATCAGGGATGTGGCCCTGCAACTCTGAGAAGTGTGAGGATAAAGATTTTCAGGATGCATTTATGAAAAAAAAGGAAGGATTTGGAGGAGGAGCGGAGTTGGATTTGGTGAGTCTGGGTGTTTCTGTGGAGTCTGGGTGTGGCTGTGAAGCCAAGCAGGCGAGTCTAGTCAGGAAACAGCTCAAATCTGCATGATGTGCTGAGGGCTGCAAGGTCTGCAGCAGAGACAAAATATGTTAATGCTGATTGTTAGTGGTAATGAACTAATGACATTAATAGTCTGAATAAGAAACATGTGATTATTGCTTGTAAGTGTGTTTTCCTGCCAGACTCTCAGAGCTCCCAATGTCGTGCTGTGCATCTCATCTCCCTCACAAACAGTCTGAGAACCAACCTTTTCTTTCCTGCTTCCCAAATTCCCATTTTTTAGGACTAGACAAGCTCCTGCCCAAGTCATAAAAGCTGTAAGGCTGATTAAGTTTACATTAAACTCCTCCAGTGTCCAGCATTGGGTCTCTGCAGCCACAATGTGTTGTTTGTTGTTCTGGTCAGAACACTAACAATTTGGTCTTGGATTTGGGAAAGTAGCTGGGGACTATCATGTGGACAGCTAGTGGCCTGTCCCTCAATTTTGAGATTTCAGGGTTTGTTATAATTTTTAATACCCCTCAGTCATACTCAGATTTTTTTTCGGCCTAACTTTCATGACTCACTTAATTTCTATCATTGCCTAAAGTGATGCTAACATAGACTTGTTCTCATATGGTGGTCAGAGAAAATCCTTGTGTGCATGAGCAGGCTTTGTCCCTGTGTCCATGTTTCCTATCTTTATTCCCCTAGGACAGTAGAGAAAGGAACTTTTCCTCACAAGGCAGTTAATTACTTCTTAGTGGTGCAAAGAGGATTGTTTCAGTATGTGCTTTTTTTCCCTCAAGACACTCTGGTGCCAAAGCAAGGAAAACAAAAACATAGAGCCTCTTTAGAGTATTGTTGCCAAAACTTGTGTATCTTTTTTTAAAGCTGTTTTCTAGATAAGGGGAGGTGGGCTCAAGATAGGAAAGTCTGGAGGATGGTAGGGTTCAGTTTACACTGCCTTCCAGTCATGGGTATTTGCTGAGAGGGTTGCTATATCTGGGCAATATTTAAATTTTTATGTTAAAGGTGGTGTATGGGGCTCACCTTGTCTCCTGGGAAAGGAGAGTTTGTCCCTCACTCGGAGAATCCACACAAAGCCCACAAGAAATCCACATGAAAGTCAGCATTTATCAATTATCAGAGGTGAACTCAGGGATGTGTTACCAGGCTTGGTGGAACCAGAGCATCCCCGTGGTTCCTCTCTGGGCCCATCTTGGGAAATGATGTGGCAGAGCATATCCACTGGGACAAGGACTGCTTTCATGGCATCAGCTCGAGGTCTGGGCAGAGCTGTACATCACAGCATCACATTTGTGTCGTGTGCCAACTC
Organism: Origma solitaria; assembly: GCA_013397895.1. Classification (NCBI taxonomy): domain Eukaryota; kingdom Metazoa; phylum Chordata; class Aves; order Passeriformes; family Acanthizidae; genus Origma; species Origma solitaria. The sequence goes on along the minus strand of VZRL01005371.1, from coordinate 458,906 downwards.
AGAGGCACCTGGCAGGCCTTTGGCATGGGCTACACTCAGCCAAAGTGACGAGAACAGGGGGAGGAATGTCAATGACACACAGCACAGGTGCAGCAGAACGACATCACCCAGAGCAGGAATAGTCATCATTCATTAATTAAGAGAATTATATTAGTTATTGTTATCTATCATTAAGAGAATGCTAACAAGGCGTGACTGTGTACTTGGCTAAAGACAGAAATGAGAAAAGCCTTGATTGTTTCCTGTTACTTACCTGTTACACAAGATCAAATGAAGCTGTTCAACACAGGATTTTGACACCCAGCTGTGGATATTTCTGTGGCCCTCGGCCAGTTCACAGCCAGGTACATATAATTTAAAACAGCCACCCATCAGTTTCACATGTAAGCCGTAACTGTTTCACAGCATTGTACTGTAATCCCACCAAGGGTTTTTTCACCCTGTCCATGGCATTAAATATACTTTGCGTGGCTCATCAGAAGAGTTTGCTCTGAGCTGGCAAGACAAAAATTGATTTTGAGTACAGGAAAGGCTGTGCAAAGCGCAAGGCTGTGCAAAGGGCAAGCCCAGCATTGAGGCTGACCCCAGGAACAGTCTTGCTGCTCGTGTTGCTGGCAGCCCGAGGCCTCTGGAGCTCTCTGGTGTGTCTGCTGAAGCCACGGCCATCCCCTGGATAACAAGGTGGATGGAGCACAGCGAGCGCACGTGTGCTTTGCTCAGTGTCTCTCTGTTGAACATCGATTGCCATCCAGTGGCAATAACAAAAACGGGCAGTGACTTCCCACCTCCATTTTCCTGGAGCTGTCAGGATTTGATGGAGTGGAGCTATTCCCACACTGTTAATCACCACGCAGCCTCTCCTGCTTTTCCGCATGGTCGGAACGATTGCTTTGCTTGACAGACCCCAGGCTTGGCCTTGGCTGGAGGCGTGCAGTCACTACCTGAGTTAGTGCTGCCAACTCCTCGTCCTGCAGAGCGCAGAGGGGAAGGCAGAGCTCAGCCAAGCGTCTGCTCTTTGGCTGCTGCTGCCCTCACACCACCCCTGGCATCTCCTCCCACGGGTGGGCACAGCCCTTACACAACAGGGCTTGGAGCCTATCTGGTTCTGGCACTGCAGGAAGGAAAGCTGCCAGCTCGGTTTCTTCTTTTTCTTTTTCTTCTTTTTCTTCTTTTTCTTCTTTTTCTTTTCTTCTTTTTCTTCTTTTTCTTCTTTTTCTTCTTTTTCTTCTTTTTCTTCTTTT